>JAMZAV010001612.1:0-154018 GCA_024449915.1 Sweltsa coloradensis | reverse complement strand
ACTGTTCCTAAACTAGCTACTCTGTTTTCTCTCTCTTACTGACCTCCTACTTTAAGTATCGTATCCTCAAGTTTCTTCCCGAGTATCTCTTCCTCTTCTTCTTCATCCCTATGAATCTCTATGGGACATATTGCGTGCGCCCTATCTAGATCCTCTCTTATCTGTTTCATCATCGTCTCATCCAATTCTAGGTTCTCTACCTCTTCTCCGCTATCTACATTTGACATACTAGCTGTACGTGACCTCACAACCTCTGACTCAGACTCCATTTCGACAACACTGACAACTATCAATCAATCCAACCTTGACTTCGTACTAAAACAACAGTGATAATTCTACAATCCTACCTCCTAACAACAATGCTATGCTCAGTCGACAAAACACTTATCTCTCAATCTCGGGCGATTAGTAAACATTCAAAAAGCCACCACGTTGGTCGTCATTGTAACCGCACCGGCCTCTCTTGACACAGGCTGCTAGCTAGCTACGCTTCCTAACAACGTTCTCTTCACACGGTCGGTCAACCTAACAAAAACAAGTCTCTTATATTTCTAAGAATGGAACTAGAATCCTATTCTACCTAATGTGTATGCTGAGATGGTTAAACCAAACTAGGGAATTTCTATCAATCATACACAAAACATAGACTCACCAATCCCACCAATATTGAGTACGCCACTGCAATTCGGACGAAACCCCACTGAAAGGAATTTATAGAATAATACCACAACTTGTAAAACAATAATTACGAAGTAAACATGTAGTCTCGACTTCATAGATTGGGCTGTATTCTCCGTTTCAAGGTAGATGCTTCTCAATATGAGAAATACATAACATGTATCCTACCTAATCAGTACTGATTTCTGTCTAAAGAATGCATACAATTTTAATATTATTATTTGTTGTGTCAGATTGACAGCTTTGAAAAATGACCTTGGAAGATAATTTTAGTGATATTAGGCCTAAACAGATCGGCAATTTTTAAATAGGTTGTTAAAATACTCATCACTCGTCAGCTTTAAGACATCCCCTCCATCCAATATGCCGTGGAAGAACAGTCCAGCTTAATCCAATCCACACGCAATGACAATCCAGTCTCGTCGTATTCTCTTGTGATCCGGTCTTGTCCTACCACGATAATATCCTTCCGTAGATCTTCTTGTTTTGAAGCTTTTAAATAATTGAACTTTAATTATCTTGATTTAATTGTTATAATTCTGTAGCTCACTTAATTAGTTCTCAATGAGTATAAATTGTTCAAATAATTCGAAGAAATGTTCAAATAAACCTTCATACGGTCAGATAGCACTTTGACAGATGTCCCGGCAATATATAAACAATGCCATCTTTATTTATAGTCGTAATCCAAACGATCTATTTTTGATCGATATCAATAGCCAATCACAGCTTGACTCATCATTTCAGTATGACGTCACGAATCCTCATATTGAAGGCCATGCGAGCGCCATGATCCGCCATTGTAAAAAGTTTTGCAATCTTATTTCCCGGCGATATAAAACGAAGCCTTTATATTTCTAATGGGGACTTTTAGATATTTATTATGTAGAATAATATTCGTCAAACAGTTCTACGTCTTTTATTACTAGGACCCGTATTCCCGTCCACTCTGTCATAAACTATGACCTGCTTTAACTTCACTTTGGTAGTGACGGTCGGCCAAATATCGCTCCTTTTAACACGCAGATTCACTTCCCATCCGGGATTTTATTAATTCACTTGCAAATTGAAAGGTGAATGTCGCCCCAACTTTTTAATAAACGATAGAAATAGCTATCAAAGCTATTCTATTCCCGTCACTTGTATAATGATTGCAATATTACTGATCATAGCTCGCTTAGCTTTACTGTTCACTCAACTCGTTGGCTTGGTAGGCCTAGACGCTCGATTCTCCGTTATGACAAAACTAAACGATCTTTTACTAGACCTGGCTTTTCTTATTATCGGCAGATAGATCACCTTGCCTTTGACTTCACTTTGGCACGTTATTTAACCCGTAATGCCTATCCCAATGTGGATTTCAGTAAGCTAACACAACTTGAATTTCAAGCTTCTGATATGCCGAACCCGTCGCGCGTTTCACCGACACACAATTGCTAATCACACGTAACGTGATTCTCTAATAACGCTTCCTTATTTTTGTAGGCCTCGCGGTAGCTATTAGAATCTCTCCTCCCTAGAGAGTTTCATCACTCAAAATACACAACTTAGGCGGACTCTCCGCGAAACTAAAACCCAACACACCCAAACTCAATGGGCCTCCCGTAACTCTCCGGCAATCTGCCTCCTACAAGACTCCTGCAGCAACTGAACTTCCTCCAAGATGGCCGGTCAACCGGCGTCCAAATGACCAACTAATCAACTTCAACCAATCACAGCTCAGCAAACTTGACCTTTGTGGCTGACATGGGTAAGCTCTGATGGCGCCATCCATGATTGCTCAAACAATTGTCATATCCCACTTAATGAACTTAAATGCCGTAATATTCAATAATAAATCTAGGAAACTAGATTTTTATTTAACAGAGGTAAAACTGAATCAAATCACAAGATTGTTATAGTATTTTAGAATGAAATTTCATTGTGAATCTGAATAAATTATAGCCCAATCCATAAAAACAAAGATATTACATTTTTATTATATTTCTCCGACAAAAGAGTTTGATCACCGAGACTCATTCCAACAACTAATACCAAAAAGACCTAAGTCCACTCGAAGGAAGGCGTACGGTTACAAAGTCAGAAGTGTAAGTTGTCGACTGTCCATTTTTGTTCGTATATCGTCAGTTACTTTAATAAGCGCTGTGCACGTACTATGATTGGAACGGAATCCTGATTGGTACTGGTCTAGTACTGTATATTGTTTTCTGTTAGAAAATCAGTTATTTGAGTGTGAACAATATACTTGAGAGCCTTAGAGAGAGGATGGTAGGATACTGATTGGACGGTAGTCACGAACAGTGCTGGGATTTGGTTTCTTTGGTAGAGGACGAACAAGTGCCTGTTTCCAGATGTCAGGGTAAGAGTGATGTGTTAGTGAGAAGTTAAAGAGGTAAGTAATAGGTTCGATTAAAATTGGAGACAGATTGATCATGTATTGAATCAGTTTTATGGGGATTAGATCTACGCCTTCAGCATTCGATTTTATTCGTTTAATTGCGTTAATTGCCATTTTTGGTGTCACGTGTTTGAAATGACATTGATCATACGTTGGTGTAGTAGATTGATCTTTTATGCTCTTAACATACTCATCTTTTAGAACGGGGTTAATGTTTGTGGGCGGAGTAGTAAAATAATTGTTAAGATGTCCAGGGGAATTTCGATAAGAGCCTCGTCCTCCTTTTGTTTGCCTATGCCCATATGGGACAGGTGTTGCCATGTTTTTTTTCATAGGCATATTTGGGTCCAGTAAGGTATAGGTGTGACGCTGTTTTGCTGTCCTTATCATTTGATTAGTTTTGTTTCTTAAGTGTCGGTATTCATTTTCATACTCAGGGTCATGGCTTGATTTGAATTTGTTGAATGCCGCGTCCCTCCTGGCCATTTGGTTTCTTATCTCAGCATTGAGCCATGGCCCATGGCGAAGGTGGTTTAGTGACTCTTGACGACTTTTAATGGTGCGTGTTTATCATACAGGTTAATAATCATAGAATTAAATGCTGAAAGCTTTTCGTCAATTGTGGGCAGGTTGATTAATGTGTCCCAATGTAAAGAAATAGAATCGGTTCTAAGTTCGTCATCATCTATGAGTTTTAGTGCTCGTCGTGAAATAAGTTTTGGCTTTTGTTTCGGCATACGAATTGAATATTGTAAATATAATAAGTCGTGGGCTGATATGCCTGGAACAGAGAGTTGGCCGTGATTTAGGACTTTGTCACGGTTTGACGTCATTATGAGGTCAATCCATGTATGCGAGGTGGAGGTATGATGGGTTGGTTCTAGCGGTAATATAGTTATACATATAAATCATTGGACTTTTTCACTGTTAGTTAACAAAATATTTATTTAAATCGAAATATCACATTTAAATAAATATTTTGTTAACTAACAGTGAAAAAGTCCAATGATTTATATTTATAACGTTACTACCTGTTATATAGTTTCATTTTTTTTATAATAATATAGTTATGTTGCATGATTCGAATATGGTAGTTAGTTGCTTTGTATCTGTGTGATTAACAGCTAGTAGGTTGGTATTAAAGTCACCCATTACAATTACGTGCTCATAATGGGGAATGAATTTAAGAGTGAACTTTCAAAGTCTGTGAGAAACCCAATTTTCGGAGGACGGTAGACAACTGCTATAAGTATTGAGTGATTTGAAATTTTAATTTCCAATATCATGTATTCTGGCCGGGAACAATACTCGTTGGGTGATTTAGAAAGAATTTTACTTTTCACATCATCACGGATGTAAGCACAGACCCCTCCCCCGCGACGTTTAGTGCAATCGTTTCTGATCAGCCTGTACCCATCTAGTCTTGCCAGTGAAGAGTTGAGGGTAGGTTTTAGTCACGACTCACTGATCAGAATAGCGTGTGGCCTACTATCCTCTACAACGGCCTGAAGGTCGAGGCAGTGTGATAGAAGGGAGCTAGCATTTAGATGAATGGCCTGGAGAGCGCGCGGGTGGCCAGCTAGGCGCTTCTTGAGAAGACTGCCGGTTGAGGGGTGAATAGTTTGAGAAGGGGGAGGGGAGAGTGTTGAGTAAGGGTTACTGTTAGTAGGGGATTTACGAAAGGCAGTGATTGGGGTGGTTTTGCTTTAGGAGTCTTCAGTTTTGCCAACTTACTTTGGTTTGGAGCCATTAGTTACTACTAGTTTTTTCCAAGCAAGAGGGTAAGAATGTGGTATTATATAATAGATATAAGTATAGTCGCCCATCACCTGTGACAAAGTTGATTGAATAATGCAAAAACACTCACCATGTCTCCTGCTGTCTTCTTTTACACCACACGCTCTCATGCACATGCACACACACACACACACGCATACACACGGAAAATTAAGCTAATTGAAGGTATTTCATTTTATTATTATTTTCTCCATCATATTTATATCAAGAGAGAGAGAGAAAGATAGATAGATAGATAAATAATCGTCTTTATTTTCCAGGCGGGATTAAGGCCAGCTAGACCTTTTCTTCCATCCAACCTTTTATATAAATACATTTTCTGGTTTCTAATTTGTGATTAAAAATTTTGTATTTACAATAAAATATTTGATAAAATAACATTAATTTACATTTGTAAAGTGCATAGACTACATATTATACACATTACACATTTATACTCTCATTCATACCATAATTATAAGATGAATTGACTACAGAAGTTAAAAACAAGCAAAGACATATTGTGAGTTTAAACATATTGTGCATTTTATTTGTCAGTATTCCCATGACATTTTGTGAAATATAATTCATGAATTTTACTCCTAAAGATATTGTAACTATTGATATGGGTGTCCCTGATGTTTGACGGTAGAGCGTTCCAAGTTCTTATTGAGCTGATAGTGAATGAATTGTCGAGTAAGTTTGTCCTGTGAACGGGGAAAATGAATTGAATACCTGTCAACAGAGAGAGAGAGATCAGTTTACTTCTATCTCTTCGCGGGGCCGCCACTCTTCATTTGTCTAGGCCTTATCTTAACCTTGAATCTGCCGCTCTCGATTGGGACGGACAGTGGCATATCTGCATTGCCTTGGCTACCTTAGCGCCCAAAGAACTTAATAAAAAAAAATTAAAAATAACAATATTGATACTCAACTTGAAATGTTCGACATCGAATCCCCTTTCAATTTCGATATGATTTTTTTTATCGTTGGGCATCCCTACTATTTTTACTTCAAACTTTCATAGTTTTGAAAATCAAACTTCGAACTTCATAAAAATTTTGAACCCAACCGAATTTAAAGGGATATCAATTTTCACTCGAACTCGAAATTAAACTTTTTTAAAGTTCGAGTTCAAATTTTTAACGTTTGCACATCCCTACTGATTGGCTACTCTAGCTCACCTTTGATTTTGCAGAGTATCCCAAGCAAACAATTCCGAACATGAGAAGTTTACAAACTTCATGGGTCAGTATTAGAGGTGGTCGCGTTACGTGAGTCACTTTTCTCGTGATTGTGCTTGAACGTTAATGCTTTGAATAGGTAGGTACTGTGAATTCGCGTAATAATATAACAGTCACGCGTGTATCGTGACACGCGTGACCATGATGAGCGTGTTAAACTCTAATAGCGACTATTTGCCAGAATGAACCAACAGACAAAATATTCTTGCCTCGTTCGATACGTCGATTAGTCGACAGAAATTTTCGTGGTACTAACTTCATAAAAACATTTTTTTAAATTATGTATTTATTATTAATTATAATTTTTGACGTATTTTCTCACGAGAACATAGAATAGAAATTCAGCAAATGTTGGAAAGATTTTCTGCCTTAAGAGAGAATTAAGGTTCATGTTACATCTACGAGTGAGAGACTCGCGCAGACAGGCTTTTAAAAATGCAAAAATACTAACTGGCTAGCCTTTATCTCTTTGAGGTTATTTTATTTGTTAACAAATTTCTCAACCTGTTTCAATCAAATGGTAACATCCACAGCTTTAACACTTGAGGGAGGCAGAATTTGCATCAAGCAAACTACCAACTGAAGTTGCTTGATAATGATCCTGTGAATATTGGTGTTAAAGTACCATATCGTCCCGAATATAGTGCGATGTTTTTCATCATCCAGTATCTTCTTTTCTTTCCACACAACTCTAAATAACTCTATACAGCCACTGCATGATAACTGGGCCGCCTGCCTTTATCATCTCTGCCACCAGTTCATCAACTCCTGCTGCCTTATCATTCTTCATTCTTTTCAGAGCCATCTTGACTTTTTGCCAGGTTGGACCATTCTCTTCCACATCTTCCCTCCTAACTTCCAATTCTTCATCCCTGTCCTCTACTTCTGCTCCTGCATTTAACAATTGGTTCTCAAGTACTTTTTCCATTTTCCCCTTATCTCATATCTGCATCAGTGTAACGAGTCTCTCCAAGTCATCCGTTAGGTATCTTTGTCCCCCCTTTCGTTGCTCTTACTCTTCACTATGCCATACAACATCTTCTTGTTTCCTTCTGCATCTTTTTCCAACTTCTTTGCAAACTTCTTCCAGTCTTCTGCCTTCTTTGACCATTCGTTGTGCTTCCCTCTTTGCATTTTTGTACAATTCTTTCTTCTCATCTGTTCTATCTTTCATGTAGGCCTACTCCCTCCATGTTCTATTTTTCACTTGTACTTTCTCATTTACCTTATCATTCCACCAGCTTGTTACTATCTCTTTTCTCACCCCACTCGTTCTCTCACAGGTTTTCTCTGTTGCCTACACCAATGTTTTCTTAAATGCTCCCCATTCGTCCTCCACTTCAATTCCACACAATTGGAAAAATGGGCTTTAAATGGTATATAGTTTCATGAAAAAAGGGAATGCACAGGACTTTTAGGGGTAGGCCCTTACTAAAGGTAGGTTTTATTTGAGCTTACTATTGTTATTCGTTTGACAAAGTTAATATCTAGTTGTGTTTACATGTAGGCTAGGGCTTATCTCCCACCATTTTTCTAATCAAACATAAACAAATTTCGACAAACAAAAAAAGTCACATTCCTTACAACCTCGACCAACCACAACCGAATCGATTACCGTCAAAAACTTACGGATCCAATTTGGTTGGAGCTATAGAATAGAGGCCAGGCCCTGAGGGGGCTGAAAACAGTTCAGAATTTTCATTCCCTATGTGTCATCCCGAGTAGGTACGTCCTGTAATGAATCATGATTGTTTCAGGATGCCATCTACATCTTGTGCCTGGACACAGTTGCCTCTGACAAGTCACTATATCTTCATGTATCTAAGCCCCCAAGGGAAGGAAGTCCGGGAGCCCATTTCTTTAAGGTACAAATATATACAAACAAACACAAATACAAATAATAGAAATTGTAGATTTAATCCATATATATTGATTATCTTATTTTCTATGTATATATTGCTTAATTGTTTATAGCAATTGGAAATAGTGGCTAACAACCACAAGAATGGAACAATCGTGGAAGGAGTTCATAAAAAAATCAACTTGGCTGAAGAAATGCTTGCCTGGGAACATGAACGTTATAGTATTAGGCGTCTTCCAGCCTTCACATTGTCATCTTTAAAGGTAAAAATTATCGTTACCATGTTCAGCTAACTAGGCATGCACATCAATACTTTTTTCATTATCGATTATCGAAATGGTGCTCTCATTATAGAATCGATAAAAGTCATTACAACGAATCCCATTTCTACAAATTATCATTATACCAATGCATTTTGATGGTCCCGCCCAAATTCTTATGTTTGTTACAATGGAATTCCCAGCCACTGAAAATGTTTATTCCGCTCGGCGATCTATTTCACGCGACAGTAAACACACAGCATCAAAATTCATAACCTCCCTCTCAGCGCGTGACCAGCCACTGTGATTGTCGCGCTACAATCACAGCAGCTGGTCACGCGCCGGGGGAGGAGTGGAGGGGTGATGGCTGAGTGATGATGCTGTGTATTGTCTGGCATGTGAAATAGACAGCAAAAAGGAAAATCCCGTTTTGAATGGCTTTGAAATGCTTTCCCAACCTGTCAACCCTTCTCCAATCTAAACTAAATTAGCCAGTTGGCCTTTACACTCAGTCTTTTGACACCTATCACTTTCTATCTTTCTTCACCTATGGGCTATGGGGTCAAGATGGGCGAGCCTACTCTACACCCTCTGGTGGGTCCGTGTTTCCTTGTTCCTTACAAGGTTGACTCTTTGTCTGGGTTGTTACGATTTATTGCAGCCCAGTCAAACCCGGTGGGTTTTACCCAATAAAACCCACTTAAAGAAAACATTAAAAAAACAGGGCTGTGTTTTTTCAGGAATATTCTCCAATTCTCCAAAATGAGAGATGTTACAATTAACAACTATGTTAACATTTTACATAGGGTTAGGTCAGGAATCAAGGAAACATGGTATGATTTTGGATCTAGATAAAAGACATAGGTAGGCATAGGCCTAGGCCTATACTTAAAAATGTAGTTCATTTTTCTATCTGCATCTATGAATTAGATTTATTTCGTTGTCCTCCTTTGTAAATTTGTTTTTTAACTGAATAGGATAGCTAGAGATAGACGTTAAATAAATAAAAAATATAGGTTTACTTTTTGATGAAATTTGAATTTAATCACACTAGGCCTACTTGACCAAACTTAGAATTTTGGTTCATTTTGATAAATACCTACTTAGCCTTGGACCTTCTTTGCTTGGCGTAGAATATAGCTTTGTTTGTTTGTCCTGTACCAGGTTCACATATTTACTCCTGGAATCATCCGGATGTACGTCATAAAACCGGAAATAGGAGTAATAAGTACACGTTACGCCCAGTTGGACAAAAAAACATATTTGCACCCAGTTTTGACATTTGACGAGGCTAGGAAGGCCTAAAGCCTACATACCACACGATGATAGGCTAATAGGCTTTGGGCCTAACTATATTTTCAATATTATGGCCTAGATAATAGATTTCTAGTACATTGTTGTGCATAACATTGCTAAACGTCTTTCAAGCAGACCTATCCTAGTTTTAGGTTATGTCGGCCCTGGGCTTAGGTTTTTGCTTAACGGTTGATTAATTGGCATTGTCCCTTTTAAGAAAGGCCGTGAAGATTCATATAATCATTGGGAAAGATATTGCTCGGCCCGGCTTTTTCCATTTTAACTTCTAGCTTCTTTCTTAGCTTCTCACTACACAACCAAGCCACTACAAACTTTAAAAATGGCGCAATATTTTGTAGTTTTACACCCACTCCTGCTAAATAAGCAGGTGTAAAATTCTTACTCCAGTCGCAGTTGTGGTAACTTACAACAGGACAAAAAAACGTTTCTGGGTTGTGACAGGTACATTTACACCAGGACAGAAAAACGGGTTTTCGTGAAAAACTTACACCTGGTGTAATTGAAACAGGACAAACAAACAAAGCTTATGTGTAAATTCTAATAGGCTGTAGAACATTTCACTTCCTGTTGAGCTATGAAAAGAATGGGAATTTTTTAAATAATGTCAAAAAAATAAAACCCAGCTAGTAGACTGTGGAATATTTCACTTCATGTTTAAGCTATAAAATGAGCATGAATTTTTGAAATTGTAAAAAATAAAACCCACCTAAACACAATAAAACCCATTTAACCCCGTTTTTTTCATTAACCATCTTTTTTTAGATTAAACCCGCCCGGGCTGGGCTTTTTCTATAAAACCCGGGTTTTTTACAACCCTGCTCCTTGTCCTGCTGGCCCCACAGCCTAGCAGGTGATACAGGCCCAGCAGGTGAAATGTTTTGTCGCTCTCAGCCCTTCAGGCTGGGCTTTATGTTCTCTAAGCTTTCCCAACCTGTCAACCCTTCTCCAATCTAAACCAAATATAGCCTAACAAACATAGGAATTCAGGTGGGACCATCAAATTTGTTCAGTATAGTTATAATTTTGTAGGAATAGCGTTCGTTGTACCTCTTTTGACTGAATTGACATGACATCGCTATTTCGATAACTAGGAAGCTTTGCAAACGCTTTTTCAGGCGCGTTGTAGGATGAGCGTAATATTTTTTAACCGAAAAAAGCATAATATTGCGATTTTCATGAGAAATTATTTTTCGATTGTGCTCAAATTTCAGACCAATATATTAATTCATATAATAAATAAATAATTAATAATTAAAAATATAAAGCAAAGAATGTCAGGATTATACTAGGACAGATTTTAAAGCAAGTGGAGAATTTTAAGTACGTGGGGAGTATAGTAGCATGCGATGGAAGGATTCAACCAGAGATAGGAAGAAGGACGCAGCAAGCTGTTGGGTTATTCCAATCTATCTGAGATCTCATTTGGAACAAAAAAGTACCAAAGAAGTGCAAGGTTACCATCTACCAGACCTACTTTGTTCCAATACTGACATATGGAATATGACAACAGTGGATGAGAGCCTTGTGCAGGCTGTAGATATGAAGTTTTTGAGAAGCATTGTATTTGTAGGTAAGACTAGATGGGACCGAATACGGAATGAGGATATCCGAGATCAAGTAGGTGTGAGGAATTTAATGGAGCGTATTGGAGAGAGAAGATTAAAGTGGTTCGGACATGTCAAAAGGATGGAAGGAGCGAGATTACCAAGAAGGATGATGGAATTGGAAATTCCAGGTAGGAGACCAAGGAGCAGACCACGACAACAATGGCAGAATAGTGTGAGAAAGGATGTAGAACAGCGAGGAGGAGACTGGAATGTGGTGGAAGGAGAGGAGTGGTGGCAGGACAGAAGAAGATGGAGAGACCCGTCTTCAATGCCGACCCAACGCAGCGTTGGACGTGGTAACAGATGATGATGATGATATGATATTAATTCATAAAATTAAGGTTCTGTAAAAAATCATTACAATCGGATCAAGCATATAGGTATTATAAGTCGAAAAATGTTTAAAAACTAGGAAAACGCTTAAGTCCCGCCGCGTTGTTGGATGAGCGTAATTGGTGCATTGAGCTGCCATGTGTTATGCGAATTTTCTGTTGTTCTGTGGCAAAATCATTACTTAGTTGAATTTTTTTTTAAATTAAATTAAATTAAATTAAAAATTAACTTAATTTTTTTAATTTTTTTTAATTAATCGTAATTCATAAAATAAAGGTTCTGCGAAAAAATGATTACGATCGGATAAAGCATGTAGGTGTTATAAGTCAAAGAGTTGTTTAAAAAAAGAAAAAACCTGTCAAATTTCAATTTTATGATAAATATTTTTTCAATTGCGCTCAAATTTCACAAAATATCTAATTCATAAAATAAAGGTTCTGTGCAAAAATCATTAAATCGGATAAAGCATGTAGGTGTTATAAGTCGAAGAAATTTTTTTAAAATTGAAAAAAATCGTAAAATTGCGATTTTCATGAGAAAAATTTTCCGATTGCGCTCAAAAACGTGGCATTTCTAAGTTCAGATATTTCGAAGAGCTCCATAAAATTTCATCGCAATCGGATTATCGGTTTAGCCGGAATCGTGTGGACAAACAGACAAAAATACAAAAAAAAAAAAGAAAGAAAAAAAAAAAAAAAAAAAAAAAAAAACATTCCGGATTTTTTTCTCCAGTGTAGTGAAATGGAATCTTCGCTTCGCTCGCTACGCTCGCTACGCTCATCCAAAAAAGCGTAACATTGAGATTTTCGTGAGAAATCATTTTTCGATTGCGCTCAAATTTCACACCAATATATTAATTCATAAAATGAAGTTTCTGTGAAAAATTTATCACAATCTAATAAAGAATGTTTTTGTTATAAGTCGAAGAATATTTAAAAAAAAAAAAAAATGTAAATGTAAAATTGCAATTTTTATAAGAAATAATTTTTTGATTGCGCTAAAAAAAGTGGCAGTTCTAAGTTCAGAGATTTCGAAGGCCTCCAGAAAATTGAATCGCAATTGGAGTATTGGTTTAGCCGGAATCATGTTAACGGACAGACAAAAATACAAAAAGAAAAAAATAACATTCCGGATTTTTTTCTCCAGTGTAGTGAAATAGAATCTTCGCTTCGCTCATTTAATCAATAATAAAAAAAGTATTGATGTGCATTGTGCATCCCTAAGGGAAACTGTCAACTGTCAAAGCCACAACTAAGATTGATTGATTGACGATTATTGCTTGATTGTGTATCAAGATTAAGTGTAGTTTGACAGTTTCTTATGTCTCCAGGCTACATGTACTTTTTCTAAGATGTCCTAATTTATAGTAATGACTTATGTGTATGTTTCAGACTCACCGGGAACCAGTACGGTCTTCTATATTGGATCGCCCAGAACGAGTGGACATGTCCAAACTGGCAGCAAATACCCATATAGTTGCGGAGGCTCTTGCAAGGCATATTTACAATGTGTCAATTGGAAAAGTCTTTGCAGATGACCTTGTAAGAAAACAATCATTATTGTTTTATTGCTAACTGATCTCTGGTTTTCATTTTTAATATTCCATAACACTAGTGCGAGACCAATGGTTATACAGTGGAACCTCGGTCCAACCATTTTTAAGGGACTGAGTAAAAAAATCTTGTAGGCAAGAAATCGTTCCGAGGAGCACACACAAAATTGAATTTTGTGATTTACAGTACGCAGTCTATTTTATTGGTGTAGCGCCTATACACACGTCACCTGGTAGCGATCGATACTCGTAAGTAGGTCTCTGCGCAAGACGCGTCAGTCTAGTAGACAGCCATCAAGACAGGCTTGCTCGCTCTCACTCACTCCCTGTCTCACTCCATGTCTTCTGCGCAGTGCGCCTGCGCCTTGGACTAGCAAGTCGGCTGGCCCATGAGACAAGGCGGGCCCGCCCGGCTTGCATTGGTCGATGCACTCGAGTGCGTAGTATTTTACATAAATGTTCTGTTTTTGTTTTTTCGCGAGTTGTTGCAGCAGAATAATAACTAATGCAATTTTGATCAGGGTCTTTTAAGGAGGGATTATGTAGATCGGTATCGGCAGTCGGTAGTTGGTTTCGGTAGTCGGCCTGCATTAAAACATACGACTTCCTGCCTATCGTTTATGACATGACGTAAGCGTCGGCATGTCGTTGCCGATTCTCGGCAAGAGATGGTCAATATTCATTCCTTACATGACTGTAAGGATTCAGCCAATCAGGAGCGATCACGTGACATGAGTGGTTTGGCACGCTTTTGTGTGTGCTTGCTTTTGAGGTTATGTTACTTTCAACCGATGTTTCCTATTGGTCGGTAACAGATTAGGCCTTCTCCTACATCAGTTAGTAAGTAAACCTACACACTGCCGATTACCAATACTCATTGTTCTTGCTCACTGCCGACTACCGACTACCTGATTTACATAAACGCACCTTTAATGTTTTCAATCTGCTAGAAGCCAAAAGCTATCACTATCACCCATGGTGATGACTGAAATTAAGCACTTGGGAATAGAGATAGTACACAGAGGCTGACCTTTTCTTATCAATTGTTACAATTATCTGCTCGCCAGCATTCCCACTGTGGCGCCCCCCCCCCCGCGCCAATGCATTATGACCTTGACTAGACTGTGACAAGATATAAAGCAGATGCAAGGAACAGTGAATGTTATCTTAATGGCCTGCCGCTGTTCCTCTTTTGTGATTATGAAATACCACTACATCGGACAGCATTACATCTGGGATATTACGATAATTGATGAGCGCCTTTCTTAGCAGTTCATTAGACACCTCGTACGATTTTTTTTGTGTTATTACCTAGGGAACCCGTGGGTAATGTGAACGGGTACCCGGGTCGTAAAAAAGTCAGGTTTTGTCATGCCTAATTGCTACACTTTGTTCCAACATTAAGTTGGGTAAAGGGGTGTTCCCACCATTATCTTGGGCATCACAGAATCAGCACCGGCCTGCCAAGCTCGATGACGATACCTTATCTTCTTTATTATTCTCTTGTCGGGACACCAGCTCTCTCCACTTTTTCTTGTCCTCTCACCATCTACCATATTTTCTCGATTGTAGGTCTCACATATAATTAAAAATTGAAAGGCACAAAAGATGGGTGGGACCTACAATCGCATGCAAACTTTTTGGAAAAATCGCTTATTTTCAATAGATAATGCCAATGATTTCTTGAAGAAGCCACCAACATGGGTGGCGAAACGTCGAGCAGTGCCTCATCATCGACACGACGAAACAGCCCAGGGATCATACAGAAGACATCTACGGGTCGTGAAAGCCTACAAAATCTCATCAATGCCAATGGTGTTCCCAAACGAAAACTTCATATACACAAGACAATTTTTTGAACCCTGACCTCATAAAAAACATGAAATTGGATTCTGTATAATTTCCATTAAAAATCCTACAGACAAAGTCATCGAGTGTAGGATATTTTGTCAGTTGTCGTTCTATACATTCCTCGTCAGCGGCGAGCGATGTGTCGCACGGGTTTTCCCCTATCTGCAGGTAGTTGAGCAGCATCCTTCGCTAATTCGGCCGAGATTAACATTGTAAAAAATTGATAGTTGCACTTACACAGGCAACTTGCATTGTGTGCGTGTATTGCAGGGAAGAACACTTGCCTTGTACTTTTTTGTGAAGCCTATGTCCGCAAATCGTGCGGGAGTAACATCAAGAGAAGAAGAACACTGATGACGAAATTGTTGATGTGGCGCATCTGCATAGTGTAACCAATATCGGATCGTAGGCCTCGTCGATATCCCGATGACCCCCACCCGTCTGTGCCCATTACTTGTTATCTTATCTCGAAACACTTGAATAATGATGTAAATAAAATAAACCATCAGTTAAACTATAGTAATAAATTGAACTTCAAAGAACCAAGACTTCCCAGAACGACCTTCACAAAGACATTGCAAAAGACGAGTATAGCCACTAGCCAGCATTGTTTACGAGATAATCACAGCGGCCGGCTACGCGCGGGAGTGGGAAGAGTAAAATAAGCTGTGTATTGTTTGTCTCGTGAAATAGATCGCGAGCGGGAAATCCTGTTTTGGGCGGCTGGGAATTCCATCAAATCCACAATTTAGGAGACAAATTTTATTGTAAAAATGTTCATGACTTTTGACTATGCAATAGTATGAATTTACTGATATTAAATCCGATATTATGATACAATTACATACCACTGAACAAGACTTACCAACTGCATAATATTTTTGCAGCATCCTAGGACTTCTTTGGACACAAGGCTGATGTGATGTTGATGTTGAGGGATTACTTACCTTGCAACTTCTTTATTTTACATTTAAATAAAAATTTCAGGATATATCAACCTGCAAATTATAATAGTGTGGCCTACATTCGCCTGTGACCTACAATCAAGTAAATACATATATCTCTCTCTCACTCCCCATCCCTCCCTCCCTCCGTCCAACTTGCAACCACTATGCACTACAGTACTACTTGCACAACTTGAATGAAATGTGGTTTTCTGAATTATCAATTTGCTTTGATGTGGTTTCATTTCATCTCTAGGTAGTAGAACCAGATGCTTTGAAATCGTGGGTGGATTATTTATCATCGCAACCGCGGTCTACCCAGCTTTTGGCAGATAAACAACACCCAGTAGTGACCACACTTCAAGATGCAATGACCAGGTAGCCTACCTTGGTTACGTTCTAAAATAATATGTTAGTTCTAGCTTTCTACAAAAAAAAAATCAAAGCATTTACCAAAGCATTCCCAAATACTATCTAAGGTTTTGTAACAGCTAACAGACGGGATAAAGTTTGGATTTAAGGGTGCGCCAACCGTTAGCTCATAATGTTCCACTCTAGCCTAGGAGATGTGGAAAGGATACTACATACCTTGCTGGACAGAACCAGTTGGCAAGCGGAGGGAAAGAGGGAACTTTCTCACGTTACCCGCTAGAGCTTGCCTCTACTTTTGGGGAGTAAAATACTAATACTAGCTGATGTTTGTGAGATGGATTTTTCTTTTTTCTCATCTTTCACAAAAAAAATTGATAAATAGTAGGGCTGCCCAACGATAAAAAACATCATATCGATATCGTAAGGGGAAATATCGATATCGTGATTCGATATCGAACTTTTCAAATCGAGTATCGATATGTTTTATTTATTTATTTTTTATTTATTTTTAATGTGTTATTGCGTTCTTCGGGCGTAGCCAAGGCCCCGCCGGCAATGCAGACATGCCACTGTCCGTCCCATGAAGAACAATCACAACAATACTTGCGGCGGCCCTGCGAAGAGGTAGAAGCTAACTGACTTCTCTGTCTCTACCTCTCTCTCCCTGACTCTGTCTGGACACTACTCTAGTGTAACAACTTGAGCTGCCTCTTAAGCCGGGGTCCCACGACGAGCCTTGGTCGGGTCGGGGTGGCTTGACAAGCCGCAGGTATACAGGTTCAATAAAACTGAGCGGTCCCACGGCGTGTGGCTTGTCAAGCCTATAGCCTGCACCTGCTTGTCCGAACCTGGCTTGAGGAGGCTTGTACGAGGCTTGTATGGACGGATTTCAAAAGGTCAAAACGGTGAGAACAAAACAAATCTCGCCTTTTCATTCATACGAGTGGCGAGCCAGTGGGTCCTCGTGGGACCGCTTCAACGAGCATGTACGAGCCGGACTACCTGGCCTGACCATTTTTTATTACCCCTTGCGCGTTCTCTTTGGCTTGTGCAAAATTTACCGACAACTGACGGGAAGCTCAAGCAACACGCCGACCCGGTCCCACGGCGTGTTGCGCGATGATCCTACCCTTTATATACCTGCGGCTCGTCGAGCAACACGTCGTGGGACCTCGGCTTTATGCTTTGCTGATATGAATGAGATTACACAATATCTCATAAGATAAACAAAACAAAGCAGCAAGAGTCTTGGCCCGAAGCCAAACTGACTTATCAATATGTAGTTGGTGGCGTGGGAGGGGGGGGGAGGAACAGCGCTGCAGAACCATAACTCACTGCCACACCAACCATTTCTTGATTTCATTTTTTTTTTTTATCAAGCGATATACATTTCCATATCGATATCGAATTTTTTTCTTCATATCGATATTGTTGGGCAGCCCTAATAAATAGAGTAGGTACCTACCTAGAGTAAAAATTAAATGACTGATTATTGATAATTTGCCTTGTGGTAATGATGAATTCATTTTTTAAGGTATCTGAAGGAGGTGAAAACTACTTTCTTAACACCTGACAAGCGCGATCCAGAATTTGTATTTTATGATGTTACCAAAGCTCTAGTCAATGTCTACAGGTATGTAACTTTCAATAATTAAAGAAAGAACCCGACTCAAGTTGGTGCTAGGTGTTTCATGTTATTATTATCGAATAGTATAGCACCAACACTACAGCCCTGGCCAAAACGGAAGAGTCCAAGTTGACTTGAATGTAGGTGATGACTAGCAGGTAGTCCTCCTAGCGATAGGTGCGGGGCATCGAGGTCATATCGCTCCCGCATCCATAAGTTCCGGCCCCAGCAGTCCCAGTACCATGTAAAGTCAAAAGTCGGGACTGCAAAACTAACTTGTAACGCCCGCCGCAGCGTCGTGAATGTTCCCGAGTCTCCAAATTTCACTATGCTCGCCGTGTAGGCTGGGCCGTAATCTTGTCTCACTTGCACACATCTGTTGCTCTTCCTCGCTCGCTCACCGAGAGAGCGAGCCTCTCTCTCCCGCTCTCTCTTTCTGCGTCGTCCGATGGATGCGAGCGATCTGTCACATCGGGTAGGTGACTTTACCAAAAATATTGCTGTGATTATTAAATTGCATGGTGCATCTTGAGTGCTATTTCAGGGTCTTAAACAAAGATGTATCCACAATAACGAGAAATCGGATTATTGATTTAGAGCGTAATCCGCTAAATAATTACGCCAATCGTCTGTATTGCACATTAAAATAAAGTGATTAGTGTCTTATATCCCCCTCTCTTGGGACATTCCGGGCTATATTGCTATTGTGCAGTACCTACCCTAGGCCTATTCCGCACCTCACTAGAGTTGTTTGTCGCATTCTTCTGCCGTAATTCCGCAAAAAATAACTTGTTGACAAGAAATGCAACATGAATGTTTCCTTAGGCCTAGAATTCTTAAGGCTATTCGACCGTGTTTTTATATTTTCCAAAATATGCTACCAAGTCAAAACATAGTTAATGGCTTTGAAACCTGTCTATTTTAGAAAATCAAAAATATTTTTTTCAAATTTTTCTGATCCGGTACACGGCCAATATAGCCATCACAAAATAATTTAAACTTCAATTCGTCAAGGCACATCATTCAACGTAGGGTGTTGTGTTTTTGTGACATTAATTTTCAGCTGGTTTTCTATAGGCTGACTGAGGGAAAAAAGTTTTTTTTTCAATTGTCTTTCCTGCGAATCTTTTTGTTTGGCGGTACAAATCGGTAAAAAAATACTGCCAAACTAAAAAATTTGCAGGAAAGACAATTGTAAAAAAAATCTTTTTTCTCTCAGTCAGTCTATCCGCGACGCAAAGGAACACAATGCTATCTAGCGGATAAAGAGAAAAGCTTCAAAATATTTAGTTACCGGAGGACTCGTCAAGCAGCACTATAGCTAGAACAGATTACAGCCTTCTTTATTCTTCTATCTTTTTTAACACACCATAATATAGATGGCGATGTAATGAGTAGTGGTGCTGACTGTAGGTCTGTTCTATCGTCCATCAATTTTTACATCAACACCGCCACGATGTGTTTACATCGACCCGAATTGCCTGCCTTACAGCAAAACAGCGCCCCCCTCAACTATATGTCTTATACCACTACTAAATATGAAATAATCTCTTGCCAAGTCAATTTTTATCCATTACGAATGATAAAGTTAAGAAAAGAAAATCGTCACCTCATCAAACTCGATGTGATATTGTGACTGTGACAGCTTGGTGGGCGTAGGCCAGGAAGGACTAGCTAGCCTAGTTTGCACATCAACCCATGTATATTATACAAAGCCTGGGCCTACTGGATAATGTAGCTTGCCTTTACGATCTTTGTGGCTATGAAATTATAAATATCTATAGTGCTGCTTGCGAGTCCTTCGGGTACTAAAAGAAAAACTGCGATAAGCGCTATCTGGATCATCTTTGCATCGCGGATAGAAAAACAGTTGAAAATTAATGTCACAAAAACACAACACCCTACGTTGAATGGTGTGCCTTGGCGAATTGAAGTTGGAAATTATTTTTGAGGTGGCTATATTGGCCGTGTACCGGATCAGAAACATTTGAAAAAAAATATTTTTGATTTTCTAAATAGCCAGGTTTCAAAGCCATTCACTATATTTTGACTTGGTAGAATATTTTGGAAAATAAAAAAAACGCGGTTGAATAGCTTTTAAAGACTATGGCCTAGCTAGCCTAAACGTTGCATAAATGCCTATGGCAATGGAAACCGAAACTATGTGCAAGATGATAGATCACGATCCGAGTCGACATAAATGGAGTAAAAAATCATCTCGGCACGACGGCAAAACTCAAAATGCTTATAAAAACTGGATAATATGAGATCTCCACACACCCCGATTAAACTCGAATATGTAGCGGAAAAGTAGTGCGCTATATTTCTGGTGCAGCGCAAATGTACTACATCTGAAAAAAGTAGCGGAAAAGTAGCAAAGCTACTTTTTTGGGGCAAATAGCGTCAGCGATAGCATGCTTTTTTTTTATAGTAGCATCCCCAAGACTGCCAAGTAGAGATATGCAACCCTCTATTTCTACTAGTAAATACTTTAATTAAAGTGGCTTGTTTTAAAATTTAAATGAAAGCCAGCAGTGGTCTATAGGTAACCCAATCCAATAGACTACAAGATACAGACCCACCTAGTAGTATATTAATTTTATAATTATATAACCTGTCAACCCTTCTCCTATATAAACTAAACCAGCCATTAGGCCTTTCCACACTTGGAATAATTGTGTATAGTTCATTTTTAATAGATCATGTAGTAGGCCTATATAAATAAGCATGTGTAGCCTGTAAGGTCATCCAATTATGTACTTCTTCAAACATGTAATTATTTATTTCAGTGTCAAGCCAGCAATATTTGATCTCTTCCTCACCTTTGCAATTGCTGCGTACCTTGGAGTCATCTACCTCTTAATTCAGGTAGGTCCACTAGTAACGTTTATATACTAGTAGTATCAACATTCAAAAGATATTAGTCTAATCATGCTCCTACACATACTGTAAATTACGCTGTTCACACGCGCATATGCAGCGCATTTAAAATTTAATTCCCTCACAAGCAGACTGCAGTAAGGTTGCCAGGTGTTGTGTATTGCCCAGGAAATTCCATATTAAATGGGTATTTCTGACATCCTGTATGCACAACTAATCAACAATATTGTTCATCATCATATCAGTATCACGTATTTGAAAGAAATACAATAAAGTTCAAACTGTCACTACCACTTTTGTAAAATCATGTGAGCAGGCAAGTGTGGGACGTTAGTCCATTATCCACTTTAAGAGGAATTCGGTGTTGTAATGAACTCATGTTTGAACTTCAAGTAACAATAAATTATAACCATTATTGAGGACTACCATTATTCCAAGTAATGTTTTAAATTTGTTTGAAGTAATGCCAAACTGTTGCAAAAAGAAATATTGAACAGAGCTCTAGTTACTCTAATAGTAGCAAACTTATTAGAACTTGTAATTTACATGAAAATAAATAAAGGTGATGCGTATCGATTTTGTTCATCTATAAGTACTAGTTCTTTTTGATGTGTACTTTTATGTGCCACTTAATTGAAAACTATCTGTTTCCAAGATGAAGTTACAAATTTGGGTATAAAATGTGCCAACAATAACACGGGGAAAAAAATTTAAATTTAACTTTAGTCTTCTGTAGGCATATCTCTCTCCTCCCATTTTTCTTTCCTTGATTCAGAAATGCATTTGACATAACCTCCAATGTACAGGTGTGGGTTTTGATGAAGTATTGCATTGAAATTGTAAGCACTTTTAAGTTTTAACACAGAATTCAGTTCTAAAGCCCTCCATAAGTAGGCTGTATTGCAAAAGTTTCATCTCTTGCAGAAGGGGTTTTGCCCCAGACTCGGTACATTATCCATTCACAATACCACGCCATACAAAAAAATCAGACTTTGTCCAATTTGTACAAATTGGAGAAATCTGGTAACCCTAGACCACAGTTTTGTTCCAAAAGCAAAAATGAAAAAAATATTCAATGCAAACATATTTCACGTGCTTTACAAGGCTCTTCGCGGCACAAGATTTCTACAAAGATATCAAGTGTTTTAGTAAAATATTTACTAGTGTCGACGCCTTTTCTTGTTGTAATAACAACAAGGATAAACAATAAAATAAATAAATAAATAAATTTTGTTAAATATGCACTTGAATGGCATGCGCTTCAAGAGGTTTCAATGTGGCAACACTGTTGGGAAAGCGTGGACCATACCGCTGCATTGTCTGTGATACATCGTATTGCTTGGGTTGATACAATGTCTGGGAGCTAGAGACCACAACATTATACATATTTCTCAATTTAACTAGGAAAACGCCAAAGTCGTAAGACGAGTGAACGAGCCATGTGTTGACTAGCAGTTAACATATTATGCATTTGAGTTCATTGATATATAAAGTATAACTGATAGTGATAAGATTTTGAGTTTAGTTGGTATACGGGCGTGTGAACTGTAAGACCATAATGCACTACTCTAGCCTATAATAGGCTCAAGGGAGGAAAGACCTTTGCAGACTATGCTGGATCCTGCCTTAGGTAGGGTGAGGAAAGAGAATGTTCCCGGGTACTCAACACATGGCTTGCTCACTCGTCTAAAAACGATTTTGTTCTTTGTTTTGACCTAGTTCAATTTTCTATTGTATATGGAGATGAGTATTCATCACCAAAAACTACTGGTTTAACTTCCAATTTCAAATGGCAATATTTGTGAAAAACGTACTAATTTTGCTTTACTGTATCTCTATTGTTGGTCAGCTCTACTTGTTGAGATCTGCATCTTGTTGAGGCTGGCATGCCACCAAATAAATTTACGGTATCTATTCTGTTGAAAAACAAAATACAAAAAACATTGAAATTTCTATAATCGGTTTATTAGATGAGTGAGTGCAGCGAACGTAGTCTACAACGCAGGTCCAAAAAAACGGCACTCACTGTGAATGTTGTGACTCTGTCTGTCCAATGCCTAACAGCCGAACGGCATAACAGATTGAGCTGAAATTTTAAACATACATCCGTTACCAGCTAACTGAGAACTGTTAACAAACTGATCAAAGTCAGTTGCGATTTAAACCTACAGTAAATAAAAATCTTAAAAATTTAAATCTAGATTGCAAATTAGGGATGACTTCGGGTCGAAAAATCCCGAACCGGATCCACCCGCGCCGGATCCGGTTCGGAACCGGTTCCTACACATATTTTTCTTTCTCAATTTTCGTAAATTTGAATCTGCGCGGGCTAATTTCGATTGAAAACATGGGCGGGGCGATAATCGATTCGAATTTCGATAGGAGGCGGAGCCGTGTCCCAGACATTGTAGGAACTGCCTAGTGAGAAACAGTTGAACAAACAATGGCCTACAAGATTGTTTGCTTTCGTTTTCGTTCATAAAGTTTGGATTATGTTACCTTTAACGTGAAAAATAGAATTAGTATATGATTAAAATGTTATTAACAAGTTCTGCAATGTTATTATAACACAACACATGGGCCTAGGCTAAGCCTAGGTCAAAATTGTGACGCAACATTCATAGGGCCTAGGCCTAGGCCTAGGCCTAAGAATTTTGCAACCACGGGTGTTTCTGGCTCATTTATTCTCGTCTGTGCCTAGGCCCTTGGCAACTTTAAGGTTAAAAATAGAACCGGTTCCGAAAAAGGGGAACCGGATCGAAATGGAACCGGTTCCGAACCGGTTTCCGGGTACCCGAAGTCATCCCTATTTCAAATGTTTACATTTGCCATACGTATAGAATGCCACAGCCATGGTTATATAAATTAAAAAACAATTATTTTGATGGCGGAAAAAAAATCACTAAGTCGGTGGTTATCACCACGTGTTTTGATTTTTGTTTTCTTAAATGTCAATGTCATGCGGTAGAAAGTCTAGATTATAGATATAGGCGGACATTTGGCCAAGAGATGGCTCGCGCCTAAACGAACTCCATTTCACAAACGTCAGCTGGTAAGTAGAGTATTACTCCTCGAAACTAGAGGCGAGCTCTGGTAGTCGTCGTCGGGGACCTCTCCTCCTTCTCTGACGACCTCCGCAACGATGACGACCATAACGACACGAACGATGACAAAGACGATGACGACTACGACGTGAGAGCCCCTCTTTTCCTTTCACCTACCCGTAGCTGATTCTGTTCTGCATGGGGTTTTCCTTCCTATATCCCCAAGACTAGAGTGGCGTATTATAACCTAATAGTTGACGCGACCCTTATCCCAATCAACTTAACCTGAACAATGTCAAAGCCTCCATTCAGTACAAAGACAGCGACAACGACTACACGATTGGTTGACGCCCTCTGAAACCATACTAGGAAAACGCCAAAGTCGTTGTTAGACGAGTGAGCAAGCCATGTGTTGAGTACTCGGTAACTAAGGGAAACGCCAAAGTCGTTGTTAGACGAGTAAGCAAGCCATGTGTTGAGTACCCGAGACATCCCCTTTCCTCCTCAAAAACTAAGGCTGAATCTAGCTAGCATTGGCATTTCCTACAGTATATTAGGCTAGAGTGGCGCATTAGGCCTTACAGTGTTGACGCGCCCTTATAACAACCTAATCTCAAACCCCTCTTATTTATACTCATAATATACTAGGAAAATGCCAAAGTCGTTGTTAGACGAGTGAGCAAGTCATGTGTTGACTGTTGAGTACTCGGTAACATTAATATATTATGAGTATAAATGAGAGGAGTTTGAGATTAGTTGTAGTAAGGGCGCGTCAACACTGTAAGGCCTAATGCACCTCTCTAGCCTAATAAACTGTGGAGGAAATGCCCATGCAAGCTTGATTCAGCCTTAGGTTTTGGGGAGGAAAAGGGGATGTTTCCGGGTACTCAACACATGGCTTGCTCACTCGTCTATCAACGACTTTGGCGTTTCCCTAGTTAATGAAAGCATTAATTAGGTTAGAATTAAGAATTTAATATTTTTATGCGTATTTACACGTATATAAGCCGCACCCTAGTTTTCAGGGTGCCTTTTTTGAAAAACCTTTTTGTTAACACATATAAGCAGCAGCACAAAATGTTGCATAAAAAAATGCATAAATACTAAATAGTGAAGAATAATGTGTTAGTCAATTCAATGCGTAGTTTCATCATTTTTAATGGTTTGCCCCGATGTATTTCCCCTCTCTTCTCGCAACCAAGCGCAATCAGTTTAAAGAGTGGTCTGTAGGGCTGTCTTCCAATAAAGGGTCAATCTTTTGCCAGCCAAAAAAGTGGCCTGTTCATTGTTTAATTATCGTGTATCACTGGCATCATAATTTTGAAGTTTAAAATGCAGTGCGTTACGCAACGTTACAATTACGAGTGAGCGCGGAAACTCCACCCGCCTACATGACGTCCTAGCTTCCTTGACTGCCAGTGAGTTACTGACTGAAGGCGAGTTGGAACGAGAGAGAGAGACCGGTCGGAAGCCTGTGATTTGGAGGGGAGGTACTGGGTGCGTGTGCATCGCTAGGCTTCACATCAAGTGCCGCGCATACATCATTGTGTAAAATGCCTCTTGTAGCCAGTGACATTGTATTGACCCGAGAGATACGATGATGTGCGGACAATGCTGCGGTATGGCCTAGAGCAGCCGACCCGGCAACCTGCGGCTCGTGAGTGCGTCTAGCCTGGCTCTATATGTTTGTTTAGAAAAGTATCTAAATCCAAATTCAACTGAGTCGACCTGTGCAGCAGTCAACATAAGCGACATAAAGAAACGCGAAATATCCAATGGACAGCAACAATTATTGGACTGACAAATTTAGTGTTATTGATTGTTGTAGTAGTTTTCCACTTTGTGTAATATGTGAAGTTTACTTCTAATAAAAAAGTATGTAACATTGAGTGACATAACAGTTTTCTTATTAAATATACTGTGCTGAATGGCGAAAGAAGCCACGACTGTGCAGGTTCTACCTGTTTGTGCGTACACGTGTTTTATAAAGCATTATTTGTATTAACATTAACCACGTATAAAATTAAAACTATCCAGATACAGACCACATTTTCAAATTATTGTATCAAAAATTCAACCACAAAATTAACATTGCTTGAACAGCACACTATACATAAAAATTAAAATATATTATTATGTGGTACACGTACATTTGTACCTTATAAAAATTAAATTTACATTATATGATGTAATTAATTTTCAACTATCCTAATATGGCTCCCACTAGCAATCACTTTCAAATTTTCTATACTAGGAAGCTTCGCAAACGCTTTTTTTAGTCGCGTTGATGGATGAGCTTTTTTGTAAGTTTTAGTTTGCGTGGGATCTCTTTACTTATCAAGTGCTTTTTGAACGCATTGTAGGTGATTGTTGTCAAGTTTCTATCTACTTGTTAATTGTTATTATAAACCTCAAAAAACTTTTTAACATAAGTTTTTTGAGTTTGAGCTTTATTTATATAGATTCTGGCTATTTTTTTCAACTTTTTCTTTCAAAAAGCAATACATCACCATTACCTGAATGTCCATGTAAAATATGAACGTTGTAGCCCCACCCGTTTGGTCAGAATCGACCCAAATGTCACGAAAATATCGCAATAAAAATTGAAAAAAATCTGAAAAGTACGATATTCATGAGAAATATTTCTTTGATTGTATCCAAAAACGTAGCAAGTCTAAGTTTAGAGATTTCGAAGGTCCCCTTCATAGTCTGGCGTGGATGTGAATCAATTGTGCACTTTTTATAGAGGTCCAATTTTTTTATGCGTGTACTTCAACCCCAAATAGTCATTTTTAGACCGGGACCCCATTCGTCCCACCTCTAATTAAGCTATGGCGGCCATCTTTAAAGTTGGCGCAAAAGTGAAATAAGACTACCTTATTTCGAAGGAATCTTGGCATGTGGAACCACTTTTTCCATTAAATTGACCATGGGGAACTCGAATATGGCATCAGAATTAGAATTTTGTGAATTTCGAGGCAGTAAATTGCAAATTTTACAACTTTTAAGCCAATTTTGATACTAAATTTCACTGTTTTCTACGACAGCCGAGTTGACTGTAATAGCATGCATAGAGATAAAAAAAAAATTATGCGTATACTAGACACCCCAATAGTCAGTTTTAGACCGGGACCCTATTCGTCTCGCCATTAATTTAGCTATGGCGGCCATCTTTAAAGATGGCGCCAAAGTGTAATATGACTTCCACATTTCGAAGGAATCTTGGCATGTGCAACCACTTTTTTCATTAAATCGACCATGAGGAACTCAAATATTGCATCAGAATGAGAATTTTGTGAATTTCGAGGCAGTAAATTGCAAATTTTACAAATTTTAAGCCAATTTTGTTACGAAATTTCACTGGTTTCTACGACAGCCGAGTTGACTGAAAGAACATGCATAGAGACCACATTTTTTTTATGCGTGTACTAGACACCCCAATAGTCAGTTTTAGACCGGGACCCCATTCGACTCTTAATCCATTTACTTATGGCGTCCATCTTTAAAGATGGCGTCTATAGTGTAATAAGACTTCCACATTTTGACAGAAGTTTTGCATGTGGCACCACTTTTTCCAATTAAATCGACCATTGGGAAGTCAAATATGACAGTAAAGTTATTATTCCGTGGATTTTGAGGCCGAAAATTGCAAGTTTTACACATTTTTAGGCAATTTTGTTAGAAAATATCACTGTTCCATCTTTAAAGATGGCCGCCATACGCCATAATGGATTGAGAGTCGAATAGGCTCCCGGCCTAAAACTGACTATTGGGGTGGCTAGTACACGCATAAAAAAAATATGGTCTCTATACATGTTATTACAGTCAACTCGGCGGTTGTAGAAATCAGTGAAATTTAGAAAAAAAATTGCCTTAAAATGTGTAAAATTTGCAATTTACGGCCTCGAAATTTACGAAATTCTAATTCTGATGCCATATTTGAGTTCCCCATGGTCGATTTAATGGGAAAAGTGGTGCCACATGCCAAGATTGCTTCGAAATGAGGTTGTCTTATTACACTTTGGCGCCATCTTTAAAGATGGCCGCCATAGCTAAATTAGTGGCGAGACAAATGGGGTCCCGGTCTAATAGTGACTATTTGGGGTTGAAGTACACGCATAAATTTTTTTTTATCTCTATACATGTTATTACAGTCAATTCGGCTATTGTAGGATCTATAGTAATATTTTTAACAAAAATGCCTTAAAATGTGTAAAATTTGAATTTACAGCATCAAAATCCAAGTTTTACTAATTCTACTGCCATATTTGAGTTTATGATGGTCGATTTAATACTAAAAATGGTGCCACATGCCAAGATTCCGTCAAAATGTGGTAGCCTTATTTACACTATAGACGCCTTCTTTAAAGATGGACGCCATAAGTAAATGGATTAATTGTCGAATGGGGTCCCTGTCTAAAACTGACTATTGTGGTGTCTAGTACACGCCTAAAAAAAATAAGGTCTCTATGCATGTTCTACCAGTCAACTCGGCTATCGTAGAAACCAGTGAAATTTCGTAACAAAATTGGCTTAAAATTTGTAAAATTTGCAATTTACTGCCTCGAAATTCACAAAATTCTAATTATGATGCCATATTTGAGTTCCCCGTGGTCGATTTAATGGAAAAAGTGGTTGCACATGCCAAGATTCCTTCGAAATGATGGAGTCTTATTACACTTTGGCGCCATCTTTAAAGATGGTCGCGATAGCTAAATTAGTGGCGAGACGAATGGGGTCCCGGTCTAAAAATGACTATTTGGGGTTGAAGTACACGCATAAAAAAATCTGGACCTCTATATAAAAATGCACAATTGGTACTAATGGTGTAACATGGAAGTCGGACTATCAATTTTCATCAAGATCGCATATGCCGTTTGCCCGGTAGAGAGCGAACAGACAGAAAAACAAACAAAAAAACAAACAAAAAAACATTGGAGCTAAATTTTTTGAGGGGTCAGTGAAATTGAAGTGAAATTCAAATGAAAGTTACTTTTATTTGTCATCAAATCATCATGAAGTTAACACAGGTTATTTTTCTTTCCAGAATTTCCCTCATCTGTATGCAGTGTTAGCCAAATCTACCAGTGCAAAAGCTAGCAAAAACTAAATACTAAAATCAAAAACCAAAAATATTATGTTATTGGTTTAGGACCCTACATAGTACTAGGTACAGAATTATGTAGTAGTTAAGTGAGGTAAGTGAAGTTAAACAAAGACGTTAACATACTCCCAAGAATCATTCGGGTTGTTTTGGCATTCTATGATGAAATTGCCAGAAATCTAATTTTTATATCTGTTTTGGTATCCAAGCGTACTTACTAGAGATGTGTGAATGTTTGAACTTGAACTTTTAAAAAGTTTGAACCGAGTTGAGAGTTGTAAAAATAATTACATTTTTGAAACTCATTTTTAGAGGCACGTAGATGGTAAAAAAGGTTCTCGATTTCCAGGTACAAATAAAAAGAATTGTTTTTTTTTATGGTGGTGGGGCCGGTCCAGAAGTTATACACTTTCTTGGTGGAGGTGCCTGTCCAGACTTCTTCCTACTAGGAAACTGTCTGATGATATCCCTTTAAGTTTGGTTCAAAATTTTATAGAAGTTCAAAGTTCAATGGGCAACCCCACTGAAAGTTCAAGTTCGGTTTGAAATAATCCAGGTTCGAACAAGTTCCCTAGTACGTACAGGATTGCATTTCAGGTGGTTTGAGGCTTGAATTGGATAGGTGATATTACTAGTGATGACATCGGGTAGTAAATAATGGAGTCGACTCCGGAGCCTTGGGAACCGCGTAGGAGTCGACTCCCCAATCCGCAATTTAAAAAAAAAAAAAAAAAATTGAATTTTTTTATGCAAAAGTTATTTTTAGCCCACTACTCTAGTTAAATAAATAATAAATAAATTGTATGAGTCTACCCACTCAGTTATATAACTGATTTTCAGTGGGGTTGCACAACGCTGTCCGGCCATCCCCCACCCTCCACCCGCTACGTATCACTAGCTTGCTTGTCTCTTGGCCCGGCCAAGACTCTCGCTGATTTGTCATGTTTACGTTTTGAGATAAGATAACGACTAACGAGACAACAAGTGCAATCTCATTCAATTTATCATTTAAAAAAAAAAAAATTTTACCCGACTCCTTGAAAATGGAGTCGACTTCAACAGGAGTCGGGTAGGAGTCGGGTACCCGATGTCATCCCTAGTGATTACTTAAGGTTTCTGAAGCAGCATTTTATATTCACAAGAACACGTGGAGTAATGGTCTACCAATTCGATTAGGAAAATATTATTTCTAGTTTATAATGATATGCCTGATGATAGGTAACATAGGCCTAGGCCAATTTTATTTATGACCAATTAGATAAATTCCACAGTGGGAAATCTTAGACTTTAATGAAAATGTCTAGTAAATTGCTCTAATAGAAATAGTATGTAATAGCAGTGTAATAAATTAGTATCTGTGGTAATAGTAAACATTATGCAGGCTGTGCTAAGTGTCATTACTTCATTCATTTTAAGTAAAATTTGTACGTACTGTAATTTAAAACGTAACTCTGGATGATAAATATAGGTATGTAATACTTTTTAGGAAATTTGCTTTCTTCTGTTTGGTACTTATAGTTTTTTTTGGATTAAGTGCGTATCAACCGCTAGGTGATAATGCACCACTCTAGGGAATAAAATTAGGGTGTCCATTCGTCCCGTTAAAAACGGGACAGTCCCGTTTTTTAGGGACCTGTCCCGGTGTCCCGACAACTGTTCACGGGACGCTGTTTTGTCCCGTTTTTTTGTAAATATACCGATTTCACGTGTAGCTCGTGGCTCGTCTGCTGTAAATTAACGTACTCTTCGCGTATTCTGTATACACTTTTCTGCTGGCCTTGACTTTGCACGAATGAATGCGTTATCAGCAGGCGGAGTGTAGAGGGGGGTGGGGTTGGTTGACGGCATCAGTAACACGAATTGTCCCGAGCCCCAACAAAGTTGCTGTGGTTTTGCAGCCGAGCAACATGATACGCGAATCGTTTCCGTTCTTGTCGATCTCGATCGAGCGTCCAGCGATCAGAATGCCGAAACGTAAGTGTAAGTTTACAGACGCTATAAAAAACGAGTTTTTGTTCCTAAAACAGGGGTTTTCGGGTGACAAAGTGGAATGCTGTTGTGAGGAAATAAATATAAAAAAAAAATAGTATGATTGCAAGCCTACTTCGCCTGCAATTCGATATTTAATTATTATTAGCAGCAATTAAATGTGGGGAAGCTAATTTTGATTTGAAAACATATTTTTACTTCATAACCTCACTTTTACGAGATGGTTTTTTCGTCTCGTACGCGCGAGTGTGTAAAATGCCGCCGCCTGAACGTGTGTTTTCAATGACGATGTTAAGAAGGACTTTCCTTACCTTGTTAAACACGAGACTGATAATGACAAAGTGTTTTGTACGATCTGCAAAGCAAGTTTTTCTATAGTAATTATCCATTAAGGTAATCCCCCGAGTTGCCATTTTTCAGTTAAAACATGACAAAATAATTGTAGTATGGTGAAAATTTTTTTCGCCTTCGGCGAAAAAGCCTCTGGCGGCTGGGGCTTCGCCCCAGACCCCAGCTACAACCACCGGAAATTTGTCCCGCTTTTTTAGTTTGAAAATATGGACACCCTAAATAAAATCCCATGCTGGTCAGAACCATCCACTAGCAAGGGGATGTAAATGGGGTTCCTACGCCGTGGTCGTCACCATCTTTGTCATTGTTCGTGCTGTCACTGTCGTCGACGGGGAGGTCATCAAGGGAAGGAGGAGAGGTCCCCGAGTCAAGGGTAACAGCTGTCATCCATATATTATTATTTCAAGTTCTATAACAAGACATCCTGCACCACGTCACCATCGGGTATAATCCTACATCCTATTAGAATTCTCACTGGACCTAATTAATTATTGTAGTAATTTTTGTTCATTAAATGAAAATGAAATGAAATGGTTATCAATCTAGTCGCATATAAAAATAAAAGTACCTAACATTTTTTATAGTATTGAATTGATTCTAGAAACCTGCTATGTAATAAGTATGCATTATAATAATAGAATCCAAATTTCTATACAACAAAATCTTGAAGAATATTAGGCCTAGGTTGAATAAATACTAGTAAATACAAGCATTCTTTTTTTTTTACAAGGAGAATAGAAACAAAAAAATGGCAAGTAGGGTTGCCAACTTTAAAAAGTAAGAATACGGTAATTTTCACATAACGGGGTGGGGGTTGAATGAAATTTTTAACTTGTTTTTCAAACCTTCAGTAGGGTCAAAGTAAAGCATTTTCCAATTGCTTTGTTGGATTGGAACTACCTGGGAAAGATTTGAAATTTGAATCCTTAAAATGGATTTGGGTAGTATATAAATATATAATATTTATATTATATTGTTAATCCGGGTACACACACAATTTTATTTCCACACACATATTTCAGCAATTCAATTTATTTATCTTGTGTACATGTATTGGCCTTAGAACACTTAAGAAAAACTGGAATACTAATAGTTTAGATTGGAGAAGGGTTGACAAGTTGGGAAAGCATAGAGAACATAAAGACCAGCCTGAAGGGCTGGAGGCAGCAAAACTTTTCCCATGCTGATGACAACTGCTAATATTTACAGTTGTTTGTTACCTTTATCCACGACGCGTTTCGTCCTTCTAGGACTCGTCAGGTGGATGGTGGCCATAAAAATCAGCTAACTACATACAAACAAAACTCACAACACATAACCAAACCTGTGGTCGGGCCATGCAAGAAGTAAATTCTGCATGCATGTTGTCATCATCAGCAAGGTTACTTGAGACACCATTCATACTGAGACACACCGTCAGCAGTCAGCACAACCAGTATGGGGGCTTTCCTCTCAAATCTGGTGCTTGGGAGACAAAAATTCCATGACTCACCCTGGATTCGAACCAGGACCCTTGGCAACAAGAGAAAAGCTGCCCCTCCTGCTGTTGCTGGGCAAGTGTGCCTCTTCATTCATTCTAAGAGAATAAGTTAGAGATAGGAAGGGTGGAAAGTTACAAAAAAGCATAACCAGTGAGGGGGCTTTCCTCCTAGACTCTGGTGATTGGGCAACAAAAGAACCATGTCTTACCCTGGATTTGAACCAAGACCTGTGGCAACGAGAGAGGCTGCCTACTAATTGTGACTGGGATCCGAAAACGAAAAGAAACAATACTACAAGTTGCAAGCTCTGGGCTATGTCACAGGCACTGGTTGGCACAGGTAGGCCTACTGGTGTGCTGACGGTGTGGCTCAGTATGAATGGTGTGTTAAGTAACCTTGCTGATGATGACAACATGCATGCAGAATTTACTTCTTGTGTGGCCCTACCACAGGTTTGGTTATGTGTTGTGACGTGAGTTTTGTTTGTATGTAGTTTAGTGGCCACCATCCGCCTGACGGGTCCGAGAAGGACGAAACGCGTTGTGGATTAAGGTAACAGACAACTTTAAATTATTTCTCGATTTGTTTAGTCGGGAAACACTCCCGTAGGTGTAATTGTTATTATTTACTACAATTCAGAAATTAAAAAAGTCCGCCCCAACCGGGAATCGATCCCGGTTGGGGCGGACTTTTTTAATTTCTGAATTGTAATAAATAATAACTTTAAATTAGCTGCAGTTATCATCAGCAGGTGAAAAGTTTTGTTTCCCCAGCCTTTCAGGGTGGTACTATTTATGTTCTCTGTGCTTTCCCAACCTGTCAAGCCTTCTCCAATCTAAACTAAACCATAGGTGGAACCAGTTAAGATGGCGGTCGCCGAGGGATCGCAGCACTGTCGCCCACGCACTATGGCCACAGGATCGGCAAAAATTTAAAAAAAATAACTGTCTCTAAAACTGCTTTTGAAGAAAAACAACTATTTTGAAGCCAAGCCTTGCCCAAATTAATCCTAAAAATAAAGAATTTATGAAGTGTACAAATAAAACCTTGAATTTTGATGCTCCTAAACATTGACATCACATCTGGCTAGATTGGCATTATAAACAGCTGGAACTTTGGACACACCATTACCAACCAGGCAAAAAAACACTTTCGTAATCGTGATTACTACTTAAAATCATTATTTCGTTAAAATACCGACTCTGTGGGACGAACTTCTTTATTCACAGCTTATAAAATGTTGATATATGTCATAACATATCACGATAACATGACCAAATACGGTAGGCCCTACATAATGTCAGTTGTGTGTAAATTGTCAACATTTGCATGCGTGCTCTCGCTTGACCTTGACGACCGCCAGCTTATCTGGTTCCACCTATAGCCCGTTGGCAATTTCCACACTAATTGTAATACTAATAAGTAATAATTGAGAATTTGAGTTTGATCAGTTATGTGTGATCAAACGTTCAAATTATAGTAGCCCACAATTTGAGGTAAAAAATTGTACACTGCATAAGAATCCCAAGCCCATGTAAAGAAATCAAGATACATACATATGTAGGAATAATATATGGAGTATGTAACTTACAATATGACGAAGGCCCGAAATACAAACCAATCATGGCAATCAATGTAAAAAAATTAAAGAATACACAAATGTGTTTTCAAGTTTTCTCACAGTAATATATTTTGAACATTCTATTTAAACACTTAAAAGCTGATCTACAATACCATGGCAATGATAACTGGCAACTTTACCAAGACGGCTGCAATGCACAATAGAGATATAATGCCCAACAACCTACAAATTTTAAGTAAGTATGCCTGCTTTTATTGGCTGTAGGCCTACATTATTTTGGCTGGACTGGCATGTTTTTGACAAGAACAAATTAAGATTTATGGAGTTAAAACTCGCAAAATCAACCTAGTAATTGATTGATATTCTCGCATGTACATAACGATGCTATTTATTATATTTATTATTTGTCCCCTTTGCAAAGCATCACATTCATTAACTTTTTCATCTGACCATATTCGTTTTTTTTTTCTGTGACCAACACCTACAAAATCCAAGCCGGCACCATCTTGATGACCTTGTCTTCCTTCAAAAATATAACTTGAAATAGAATCTCTCTAATAAGGGCAAGATCAATTTTGGTGAACAACCTTCAGTTTGAAAAAGATTTTTGAATAAAAGTCGAAATATCACAAATAAAATATTGATAGAGCAGTGTTATGTCCAATCAACTTGTATTTCAGAATAAATACCTGTTTTACTAGTAGTTTCTTTTTATCTAATTGCCTCAAACGTTACCAGACATGTTAGGTGCATAGTGCCATAATCTTGCATTGCCAGGCTATTATAGAGCAGACTGTAAATTATAATAAAGAGTATTCTTTTAAATAAATATTAGTACCTAATTAATTTGATTATAAGCCACCAACCACCATTAAGAAATGGCCACACCCCTATTTTTTTAAAATTAAAAAGTAAATACTAGATAACTGCGGCCCATATAGGCCTATGCATACATACGACGGCAATCGAGTAATGGGCTTACTATTCAATAAAAATAATTAATATTGTAAAATTATAATTTAAACATACATGATAATTATGATATAATAATAATATAATATACATACAATACATACATGATTGATAATATAACTGGTAGCTTGACACAAGCCTGGATTAAAATTTAAAGGTGCCAATTATTTTATGGCATTTGAGCAAATAATATAATATACAGCCTGAAGTTTTAGTTGAAGAGGACTCGCTGAGATGTGCCCGGTAAAAAGTTACATGCACTCAAGTTTCCAATTTTTGCAGTAGAACGATTACAAAATTAATATTGTCGAATCTCACGGCAACAAAATGAGCCGTTCTATTGATATTCACACTCGGTTACGAGGAATACAACAAGATTTCAAAAACTAGACAACATTATTAGTATTATTTTTTTATTTTTATGAAATAGGGCCTACCCATTAAAGTCGATCGATGATAACTGCACATGTAATAGGTATCCTTCAGATTCCAGGTACTGCAAGATGAGATTGAGCTTGTGAGTATAGCAAAAAACTTTTTGGGCCTAACGGTACTAGTTTTTTATCTATTGCGTTTTGAAATGCGCTGGAATTCCCTATCTTATGCATTGTAGCTGAACAAAAACCTACACTTTCAATCGCATATCGTTGCGTAACATCGTGACCTGTTAATGAATATTAACAAATTTACGTGCAAAATGTAGATAATTTCACGACTAACATTATTTGCTTTTGAAAATGTGGTCAAACGGGGTTCGTTTTCGAGATATTTGGTCCAACTTCAACTCGTACGGCCGAGCGATTACAAGAATTACGGCAACAGCGCCGTGACGTCGCACGCTGTAGTCGGCTGTCGATGACGAGAGACAGGGGTGGGTGTGGCCTACACCTTCAATGCCTATTCTGCTCGCGGCTCAGCATTCATATCAATATTTAGTTATCTCTGCTCTAATTTGTAAACCAAATAGATTAGGCGGTAGACTTAGTAGACAATTATGTGAACGTACTTATTGTTCATTTATTTATATTTATATTTTATTTGTTTATATTATTTATTTATTCCATTTTCCATTTCATCTATAAATCTACGAGCGTGCACGGGAGATTGCAAGACATGCTTGGGGCCTTGGTACATTTGCTAAATTAGGCCTAGATGAGACCACTTCCAAATCCACCTGTTCTTACCAAGAGATTACCAACAGAGGCTGTGGCAAATTTACATAAAATATAAAATGAAAAGAAAAGAGTAACTTCCACGAAAAGATTACAAAAATTAAATCTATCACGGATAAAGATATAAATAATTATTATTTCCGGAAAACCAAAAGGAAAAAAAAAACGCACAGGCCAGGTCTCGAACCGGGCACCTCTTGCATGCTACGCGAACACGCTGTGCTCATGCCACTCGTGTCCACAGCTTTGGAGCGGCTCAGATGAATGCTCCTGCAGACAGACGCGGGGCGTTTGAGGGACGCTAAGAAAAACGAGCGTAAAAGCTCATTGTTTGCAATGCGGGCGCTGTTTACACTTGCAAATCAATCAGCCAATGTTTCTTTGTCGTAATACACAGCCATATTCTGTAGATGTACGCAACTACTATTTATTTGTATATAATATAAGTTCGAGGTGGACGCTGGTAGCTTGCTACATCCTTTGGGACATTCAGTACTGCCATCATAACAAACCAAATGCATGTTGCCAAGTCAACATGTGGTTATTTGCTACAAGAAAGGTAGAATTAAAATCTTAATTCGTGGTTTTGACTATCTAAATGTCGATGAAATACATATATATAGAGAATTTATGTTCGTTTTGCATTTCTTCACCATTTCTTACTCAAGGTCTACAAATATGTATACATCGATTATTGTATAATATTTAGTTTTATGATTGTGCCTAGCATGATATACTACTGGAGTCAAAATACAACACGCGCATTTAGAACAGAACAATATTATTATTTACTTTGTATAAAATACTTAAATTGATGAAGTTGTGTTGAATACCGTTTTAAATAATACTAGATGAAGATAATATAGATAAAAGTATTATTTTAAGGTGTTTTAAGTTTATTTAATGTTAAAGAAATTGTTGTTTTGATAGGGTAGTTCACTTCATCGATCGACTTTAAACCATTTAACTTCAAATTTACAAAATTAGCCTGTGCATTCAAGTTTAGGGTATTTCAACGGTAGAATCTCGTACAAACAAATGCTTCAAAAAATTCTAGTTGGAATAAATAGGCCTACAGTAAATTAGAGAGATTTCCCGATTTTTTTACTCGATATAGACCATTTAATTTAGAAACTTGAGAACTGCACCACATATACAGTATTTTAATCTTTGAGTCCTGTTAATAAGTTAATATTATCACAGAAGAGTAAATAGAATCACATAGATAGTATATATAGCGTATAGACTATAGTAGGCTATTAGTTTTCTTCCAGCCATGTCGCAATAATTTCAGCTTTATCCTTGCCTCATCGCTTCAGTTGAAGTCGAGCAACTGAAAATCGAAAGTTTTAAGATCGTCAACAGCTCAGGGCAAGCTACAAAAACTGGTGTTTCTCACAAGGCTAGGTGTAACGGCTACAAGAGTTGCACATAATTACTGCATTTATGATATTGTATTACATTTAGGGCCTCCATCGAATAATCGGAAACCGGTTACGTAGGAAACCGGTTTTTTCCAAACACAAAAAACATGTTTTTTACGCTTTCCCATGACAAACACGGAGCATTCTTGTGTGCAGTCAGCACTCGGCCGGCAGGCATTCCCTTTTCACTCGCAAGTCAGCTTGTTCGGCAGCCGCGTCCCCCCCCACCACCATCAGTGCACGGCCGGTACTCAACTTCCCAAATATAGTGCGTTCATCACTATGTGCATTTGTCGTGAGAGCTGTTTAGTGCAGGTGGGTGGGGGGGATAAAAATCTTGTGGAGCAAAAACCGGTTTCTTAAACGATTATCCAGTTTAAAAATACTATTTGGTGTAGGCCCTACTGTACATCTAAGCTCCAATTGAAGTGATTCAAGTGCATAATGATTAGGCCCATCCAGAAATGGAGTGACTCTGAGGTACCTAGAATGTATTAAAAATAGCAATTTAAACAATTTATTCATAGCCATAGAAAAATACATGCCGGTAGGTCTAGTCCCCTGGATAATATTAACTATACTATGTTAATAGTCTCGGGAATATACATGTCCGTGTGTTAAAATTTCTGTGGGCTCACTGCCTTAAAAATGTAGCGCTCTCACCGTCCAAAAGTACGTACACGTAACAGCTGGATGTAGGTAGTCAAAATCCATGTTAAGCATTTGTAATATATTCTAATAGTTTGCCTGAGGTAGTGAGGTATGAGCATAGCTACAACTAATAATAATAATTATTATTATAATTTTTTTTTTTTATATCCTTCCCCATTTCCAAACTAGTGTTCAGGTTGGGGGGAGCGTTTGCTCCATTTATTCAAGCTATTTTGGCTCTTAGCTGCCGGTTAGCCAAACCTGACACAACTACTTCAGCCTCCTCTTCATCGGACAACTCTTCCATATCCTGCTGCATTTTTACCAAGTCTCTCCATTTCTTCCGATCTTCCCACCATCTTCCCAATTCTACATCTACCCAAGATACGTCTCTCTCTTCTACGCTTTGTTTAATTTGGTCTATCCACCTATCTCTTGGTCTTCCTACTTTTCTTTTATTCCCTGTTAACCTTGCAAATTCTCTTCTTGGTATTCTTTCATTTTCCATCCTTTTCATGTGTCCAAACCATCTCAGTCGCTCCCTTCCAATACGCCACCTCAAACTTTCAACACCCAGTTCCTTCCTTATCACACTACTTCTCACTTTATCCATTTTAGTTAACCCCAATACACTTCTAAGAAATTTCATTTCTGAGGCAACTAGACGATTTTCACATTGTTTTCCCAGAGTCCAGGTCGCTGAAGCATACGTCAGTATTGGGACGAAATATAGTTTGTAAAGTAGCAGCTTGCATTTTCTAGGCATATCCTCATTCCATAACAGTTTCCTTACAGATTGGTAGAAACCTTCTGCTAGGTTAACCCTTCTAGATATTTCTTGGTCAATTTTAGCGTTACTACCTAACATACTGCCTAGGTATTTAAACTCTAACTTTCTCCTTATCTCTTTGCCTCTTAAAACTATTTTCTTCTCCTTCGGCCGATACTTCTTTGCCATTATCAGTTGCTCACTCTTACTTTGACTTAACTTCATGTTGTTTGCTTCTGTAACCTTACTCCATGCATCTACTCTACGTTGCACTTCTTCATGAGACTCACCCCATACAACAATATCATCTACAAAGATCATTGTTTTCGATGATTGGTCTCTTTCCGGCTCTGCTTCTCTGAGCATAGCATCCATCACCACTATAAATAAAAGTGGCGACAATACACTGCCTTGCCTCAGACCACACTCCACCTTGAACCATTCAGTTCTTCCATGGCATGTTTGTACACAACTCTTTCCATTCACGTGCATGGTTTTAATACGTTCTATAAGGTCATTGTCTACATTAAACGCCTGCAAGGATGCCCAAACTGTATCCCTTGGTACAGAGTCATATGCTTTTTCAAGATCTAAGAACACCATGTTCATGGATTCGTCCTCCTCCCACCGACCTTCCATTATTTGACGTACAGCAAATAAGAGATCTATTGTGGATCTGCCAGGTCTACAACCATACTGTTCCTCTCTCAGCAACAATTCAACATGATCTCTTAACCGTCTCTCGAGCACTCTCTCGTACAGTTTCGCACCCTGACTCATGAGTGATATGCCTCTGTAGTTCTTACAAACCTTGCGATTTCCCTTCTTAAAAATTGGTACAATCACACTTTTAGTCCAGTCATCTGGGATTTCTTTATACTTCCAAACTGAATTTACTACTCTCCACATCCATTCTACTCCACTCTTACCTGCTGCCTTCAACATCTCAACTGTAACTTCATCAGCTCCTGGGGCTTTTCCATTTTTCATCCGTTTGATTGATTCTTCTACTTCGAGTCTTGATATTTCAGTTTCCACAATTTCCTCTTGCTGCTGAATGTTCACTTTTTCCTCATTTTCCTTTAATGTTCGTACACTATTCACTTCTCCTAAACTTCCCTCGTTACCTTCTCCAACATTGAGTAAATTCTTAAAATATTGATACCATTCCTCCTTTAGCTTGCAAGGGTCAGTAATCAATTCACCATTTTCATTTAACATGAAGTTCTGCACTTCTTCATTTCTCCGCTTCCTTTTAATTAACCCATATAACATCTTCTTATTGCCATGATAATCTGCCTCCAATTTATCCGCAAAAACCTTCATCGATTTCTTTTTCTCATTTTCTATGACTCTTTTTACTTTATACTTACACTGCTGGTATAATTTTACATTTTCTTCAGACCTGATATTCTCTTTAACCTTCCATGCTTCCTGTTTTTCTCTTATAACTTTTTTTACTTCTGCATTCCACCATGGAGTTTCCTTTTCCCTCCTTTTCCCTTTAGGTCTACCACACACTACCTCAGCACTGGACACCAATACATTTCTCATTGCATTCCACTCTTCTTCTACTCCCAATAAAGTACCAACAGGTAATTTCTGCATTACCAAACTTTGATATTCTTTCCTCAAATCATCCTGTTGGAGTTTCCACACTCGTATTCTTGTATTCTGTTTTGTGGGTGGGTTTCTTGGACTATAATATATATAATAATAATAATAATTATAATAATAATAATAATATTAATGTGTCTAATATAATTTTTTTTACATATTATAATACGCATTGTCAACGAATAAAACCTTATATTATTATATATCTGCAAATTTGTATTTTCAACATTGTACTTTGTTTGATCCATGGGTATGGGTTGATTTCATTTTTGTACCGACGCTACGGGGATCAGCGGTGCCCACGACTGTTACCATGGTTTCCACAACCACACACAACTGAACACGATTCTGGTGAAAATTTACTAGGAACCGTAGGAACCAATGAATTTGCCAGGCGGTGAGCCCATATAAATTTCTATTTGCGCTACGTTTCAAAAAGAATATAAAGCAACGTTAGGCAGGCCTTGAATTTGATACAGTTTTTTAGTTAGGATATCAAAAACTATAGGCTAGGCATGACAGAAACAAACATTCAGAATTGTATTACCGGTAAATAATAACGATTCCACCTACGGGAGTGTTTCCCAACTAACCAAATCGAGAGATAGTCAAATGTGGTGCTTAAAGGGCCCGTTCACCTCTTTAACAAGTTATTCTTAAAACCAAGTACGAACATAAAAATTAAGTTCATTGTGTATATTTCCAGACCTACGTCAATAGGGGTCTTTAAATTCATCGGCGCGCTTCGGGTCAGTGACGTCACTGGTACGGAGCTGGCGAGGTGTTGCAACACAGCACAGCTACTAGCGGTGAGAAACGCGTGAGGCAGGTCCCGGTCTATCTATCGAGATAGTTTGTTCTACTGAAAACAAAGCGGAAGGCCTGCGATCATCTGATTAACAATACGTTACAGTTAAACCAACACCTGTTTTTTAAATACATACGTTGTTGTTGTCAATTTAATAGAATAAATATTATATTGGCACGTTCTTATAAAGTTATATGTTGCCAATCATGACAGGTAGGCCTAATAGTGGAGTTGAATAAGTATTGCCTATACAACAACATAACACACGCGATAGCGATTCTTACACACACACACACACATGATACAGAATTAATTGCACTTTAAAAAAATAAAAGCAATTTGGTTATAGCATTTAAAAAATTCAATTATTCTTCCACAATAAGTGAAATCACATGATTAAAGTAATTCCAAACGCTATGGGCTAACAGCAGTTTCCGTGATCATGTAAATGTCAAAATTGCCAGTGGTGAGGATCGACCGTGGACCTCCCAAATAACTCTTGCGCGTTTTGCATGTACTACATCTATCCGAAAACCGATTAACAATGTATCATTATCCCAAGCAGCATTTTAGTTTAGTTTCTCATGGAATAACTTACTCCGTATATTTATTATTTAAAGCCGCCTTATGACCACACTTGTGTATATACAGAATGAATAACAAATCTATGTTGCCTGTTAGCTCAGTTTCTGTTCGTAATTGTAGACATAAACAATGAGGAGGTATGCTTACTTTATTATGCCAGACATCAATTGTACTGATGGATGTTTTTTCCAAAGCTTTTCGTGGCGTAAAATATTGAGAACATCTTTGAAAAGTATCATCTGCCCAAAACTACTATATGCTTAGTTATTATACACTGCGCCGACTCACGTTCAAGCAATTCACTAACAAAGTCACTCTCGTCGCAACAATTTGACTCTTTGTCGGTTGACATTTTGACACTTTGTGTACAAACTCTACACGAACACTACTGAATAGAATTCGCTTGCCCTGTTACGTATAATAAACATTCTTATTTTTTTGCACCTATTACTCCACTCCTCAATGTCATCATGAACGATTGATCGAAAAGAGTGTACGTGTCCAACTGATGTGAAGAGGTATGCGTAAGATTTCTGGGCAGTGTTTAATGTATATTCTCTTCCTTTTTAGTCCCATTAGCTTATAGCTTTTTGTTTATATCGTTCGAGTATGCAGGCACACCCCACTCATAATATATCTTATGGTATATAGGCCTAGATTAGAAGAACCATTCCAAACACAAACAAAGATTTGAAAATCCACATCAACAGCATATTCGACAAAAGGATGAACAAATAACGTACTGGCATCGGCAGTAAATATATATTTCGGCTAGGTGTACGGGGTTTTGAATGTGTATACAGTAAGTGCGCTGTGCGCTTATCAAGTCGATTGTCAAAACAACATAACTTCGTAAACACCTCTACACTTGGCACAAGAGCCGAATAACACATGGCATGCGTTTTTATTTCAACCTAATTTGAAGCGAGTATGTCATACTTGACTACATGTCATATCCCCCCTCGCCAAGCATCTTTAAATGTCCAATACGATAACTCAGTTCGCGACACCCAGCTACTCGACTCCGAAGCCAAGGCCGTGTCATGCGTTGTTGACAGTACAGCGAAGTGGCGAAAACATAGTCAATTTCATTACATATTTAACAATTAATATATGGTGATTATGATTATTTTCGAAAAAGAATTTGTTGTAAATGGAGTCTACTTAGGTAAATAGACGTCTGGGTACACCTTTACATAAGAGGTGAACGATCCCTTTAATGTATGCAACAAAACAAAAAACACGCAAAGCACGAGGCAAAATATTTGGAAAAATCCATTCCTAAAACTAGCACTTTCCTTTCGACTTCAAAGAGTCAAAAGAGATTCTTGAGAAGAATCACATAGTACTATCCATCGATTGACCTCGCTATCATGGCAAGTGCGAGTGATTTGCTTGCTGCAATGTATTCAACATTGTCAATGAGTTTGCTAATCAAAAAAGTACAGTACACAGAAGGCGGAAAAGCCACTGATGTAGTTGACGATTTAGGTAGCCCTAACCCTAACTAAACTGCGCCTGCATTTTTGGGAGAAAGGATGTGCAAAAATATTTTTCCCTATGGAGCCACATACCGTACTTTAATCTACCCAAGAGTACAGTATATTGTCAAATTATCAATTCAATTGATAATAGTTTCCTTCTTTAAATGTCCACTTTAAAAAATGCCAAATTTCACATTGGTAATTGGTAGGGAATTAAAATGTTCCAATAATATTTATATTATAATTTATATGTTGGTATTGTAGACAGATTTTTTTAAAGGTCCCGGGTTCAATCCCCGGTGGAGGTACTTTTTTAATTTATGTCTATACCAACATAATGCAGCATCATAGTTTCCTACTATAAAAAACAAAGTTTAACATTATAATTTAAATTATATATATATATATATATCATAAAAACAAGGATCTTGGGTAAAACCGCGTCGAAAATAAGATGAACCAGGGCAGAACCTGGGCGTCCACCGACGTTTCGTCTGTACTACGTCAGACATTTTCAAGGTTGACTGTGACTCTACGGAGGTTGGAGTCACAGTGGTTGGCAAGCACGCAGCGCCCGCACGCGCGCTATATATATCCATATATATATGGATTGTTGTAGGTTTTCGCGGCCCGTCATAGGATAAAAACAAGGATCTTGGGTAAAACCGCGTCGAAAATAAGATGAACCAGGGCAGAACCTGGGCGTCCACCGACGTTTCGTCTGTACTACGTCAGACATTTTCAAGGTTGACTGTGACTCTACGGAGGTTGGAGTCACAGTGGTTGGCAAGCACGCAGCGCCCGCCTTATATAGCCTCGGCTGAAGGTGCGGGGCGGCGAGGTTATAAAAAATAGGTGCGGGGCGGCGAGGTCATATCGTGAAAAGGTGCGGGGCGGCGATGTCATATCGATAAAATATATACGGATGGTGGCAATTGAGAAACAAAATAGCACAGCTTACTGTAGTGAAACCTTTTTAGTCCGGCTTCTTGTCATAGGGCCTGATTGGTTGTCTTTTGAAATGTTATTCGTGCTTGGAATTATGGAATCTGAAGTTTGCACCACCTCTGAGGGATTTGGCTGAATAGGTCTACGGACTACATTTCGAGGCATGAGTGCAGGTTTCCAAGCAAGAGGGAGGCTCTGGCTATCATCTCTTTTGTTCATGTTATTCGGCCGTTTCTCAATTTCCACAGATTCACGGATAATACGTGGCTTGAGCTGTTGTACAGGACAAATAGTTTTTGTTTTGTCAAAATCTATCACATGCGAGTAAGCTTTAGCATGTTGAGCCAGGGCTGATTTCTTGTCACCTGTTTCACAGCATTAGAGTGTTCATTTATCCTCACTGCTATGCGTCTGCCTGTTTGGCCTATGTACGTTTGATCGCAGTCGCCACAGGGAACCTCATAAACCCCTCTTTCTTCCAGATGAACAGAGTCCTTTGCACTTCTCAAAAAGGAGCTGATTTTTCTGTCAGTGGAGAAAATGGTTTTGATGTTCTTACGATTGAGGATTCTACCTATGACGTCTGTGGTACCCTTGACATACGGAAGAAAAGCTTTTGACCGTGGTTTCTCCTTGTCCTCAGTATCATCCTCAGATTTCTTCAGTTCACGTTTAAACGCTCTGGTTATGATGTCTCGGTCCAAGTAACCATTGAGTGATAGAGCTTCACGGAGCTTGTCAAATTCCTCTCTTGAGTGAGATTTGTCAGTAAGGTTCCTGGACCGGGTGACCAGAATGTTAACCACTGAAAGGGGAGGGAGGTGCCAAGGGAGCTATGAGCTAGCAGGAGCGGACTGGAAAGAAATGCCGGGGTACGATCCCCCTAAATGATTTGTAATCTTTTTTTTTATTTAAATGAGACGAATATTTCTATAGGGGCAATAAAATTCTACGGCACCATCCTAAAATCGCGTTAGGCCTATATATAGGCCATAAAAGAGGAATATAAAACCAAAAAATGTTTGCCTCCGGTGGCTGGGGCTTTGCATGGGGCTTTGCCCCAGACCCCAGCTGAACTAGCCATCTACTTTTGCCCTTGTACTGGGTCTAATGTTGGAGGCTGCGCACGCCTATGAGTGTAAGCCGTAGCATTTTGCCATGTTAATTCCAACTAAGCCAAGGTGCGTTTTTGAACTGTAGAAATGTGACAAAAACGGCAGGCTTGCATTCGGGTAATACTGTACTTTTCAATTTTGAAGGGAGTGAGCATTGTTTTGCAAAACAAAAATAATGTTTGGTTTTCAAATTCATTAGCTAATTTGAGAAGCTAAGGTAGGCCTAGGCCTATTTCAACCAAGAGTTCAGCACTTTCAAATAGGATATATTGAAATGAAACTTGAAAGGCAATGTCTAGAAAAGAAATTGCACTGGGAATTTTAAAATCATTGCCAGGTAGGCATACTGTATTACACTTTTTTCAATTCTCGAATTAATTTTTTTGTTAGTTAGGCCTATATAATCTTATAAAGATGTTTTACAGCCCCCCTTAGGTAACTTTAATATATTATAATATAATTCAATGCTTAGTTGATTTTGTGGTTGTTAGCATTTTATGTGAACTTTAATTAGGCCTAATATATGCAAATAAATGTATGCTAGCTACTATACTTGCCGTCACCTTTAAAAGGAACCAAACCGGAAATCACTTCACTGTGTGGGTGGGGTTTATCTGCCCGGTTCATTTGAAAAGAGCGAGCACATGCCAAAAATCCGTGAAGCACGTGGTCAACTGTGGGCCCTGGCGGGTAGCGGGGGGGAGAGGGAAGCCAATCTCAGCACGGCCTGCACCCTCGCACCCTCGTTAACGACCCTCTTACCACCCCAATTTTAATTGTTTCTGACCTGAAAAGCAGGTGCATGTTGCCATAGTTTGCGTCGGTTTTCTTTTCAAACACATCTTCACACACACATCTGATAGAGGTCCGAGCAATATATGGCAGCACTGGGGCTATATTTCAAACTGCCCGCGCTCAAATATGCCCCCTCTAATCTTCAACCATTACGTCCGGTTTGGTTCCTTTAAAAGTTGCAACTAAGTATAAATGATCTGGGTTATGTTGAAAAATAAAATGATATTTTTAAAAGGAGTTAAGTTATGCCGGGTAAGCCTGGTTGTTTGTTGGTGGGGACAACACTGCTGGACAATAATCAAAGGCATAGGTACTGCCTTCAAGAATGATCAAACTTACTAGTTGAGGCAGCACTTTCTCTACATGCTGTACTTCAACAATGGTATCTCCGTCTTTCATGGCTTGAGTGTGTGACCTGAGTGCAGCCTCAACAATCAATGCACTTGCCACTTCTGCAACAAGTGTTGCTGTTTCGTCTCTCATTCGTATTTTTGGGTCTTTAAATTGTGCCACTAAAGTTGCCTTTAAAAGCTCCTGAGAATCATAGAAAATACAATGTTTAAAATAGTGTTTTTATTTTACTGTGATATCTTTACCTTTCTTCATCTAGAACAAATAAGATTTAATTAAGATATAGCAATAAATAATTGTGCTATTCTAATAAAAAAAACTTATGGTACCGGTCGGTAGGTCTACAAAAAAAAGAGATAAGTTTGATAGTTCTAGCCTATAGAAGTGTCCTAGATGCATTATAAAACCTTGGGCTTGCAGGGTCTAGGTTGGATATATAAGGGAGGATACTAAAGAGTTTGGTTTAGTAAGTACTAAGTACATTTGTTTATTATTGTTCAATGCTTATTGCTACTGGTACCGGCTGGTACATAATAATCATAAGGAATATCACAACGAGCATAGCCTTAAACACAGACCACGTTTATCACACGCTGTCAATCCGGAGGCCGGACTGGTATGGTACAAGCTCAATCTGCACTGGAATTACCGGTAATTTATAATTTGGTAAATTACCCGGTAATTTACCAATGGTCGGTAATTTAAAAATTACAAATTGAAATGGTACAATTTAGGGTGCCTGGTTGAGGGAAAAATGTTTTGAAAATGTTTGGGCATTTATTCAGTATTGGGTAGGGTAGGTACCTAACCAGTATTTAAGGCTGATTAATTATTTAATTACTAGGCCTATGTGCATCTACACTTGTGTAGCCTATTTGTTTTGTAGAGTGGTTGAACAATGCACCTAGAGGCACACACACTTTTGTTCTATAGCTAGCTCATATAGGCCAAATGGTTATAGCCACCTACTATTGAGTCAGTGGGCACAATGTATCACGATTAATATTAACATGTGTGACTGTGACTGTACTGTCCACCTAAAGTTTTTACCATAAAAGTAACTTTTTTAGCTACATCAATTTTAAAAGTTGTAGGTCTATAGCAGGCCTAATACAAAATATATGCAGCTATCTTCTTTACCCTAATGACATAACCTTAAGAAAATAATGACAATGCTTTAATTTAAAAAGATAACTAGTAGGCCTAACAAAGAAAATGTCCATTGGGATTTTGAAGATAAAGTTTAAAGAAAGAAAAGTAAAGAAAAGGGTTCAAATTTTGGTATTTACGGTAAATACCGTAATTTGGTAATTACCTTGTAATTCACGTAAATTACCGTAATTGTAAACTGGTAAATACCGAGTTGTAATTTACCAGCGGTTACCAACTCATATCACTAAATACGGGTTATCTCATTCCTGATTTAATTAAAAGTACAGTTAGCCTTTAACTGCTATTTATGCACTTGTCTTGAGACATAAGTAATCACATACTAATTACAATTAGTACCTTTTAGAAAATTGGAACTGGAGTAATTTATTTTCAGAAGCAATGACTTTGGGAGGAACAAGTCCCTTTTTTAGGGATTTTTTCATGTTCCAACATCGGGAACTTGTAACTTAAAAAAGTTTATTTTTTGTGGGAACTTGAAACAAATTTAACGTTTCCCGAAAGTTCCCAACACTGCCAATAATATAGGGCAATAGGGAAGTGTAGGCTCCTTAATTCTAGAAATACATTTCTTTCTTTAGATAATGAACCTAGGCCTATGTAAATTTTTATTTTGGTTGTACGGTATGTCAATATTTTGCCATTTTGGTAATTAATTTGTAAGTTTAAAAATCACGATTTTGCTGACAGTGAAAAACGTACAGTTGCCATCTTTAAAGGAGGCTGCTTGACAATGGTTAACACCGAATAACCTAATCATGAATAGGTACTAACAAATGTATGACATTCCAAATAAAAAATGCACAAGACCAAGAAATTAATGTCAGGTTATGCAATGAGGACATGCCCATTGAACAAATGCAAACTGCAAAGTTCCTAGGACTATACAATACATAGATGACAGGTTATCTTGGGACGATCACACTGACTTCGTAGCAAACAAACTTAGCTCCAATTTATATGCAGGCCTATTGTGAAAATTAAAAACATATTATGCAGACACTAAATTATTATTGACCACCTATTATGTGAATCACACCTAAACTATGGATTGGTTGTGTGGGGAAATTCATCCAAAAAGAATTATCAGCATATATTTATCATGCAAAAGAAAGAAAATTAGAATAATAGGTCAAATAAAAAAAACTGGACACATGTAGCTAAGACAATTTAAACAGCTAAACATTCTAACACCAGCACTACAAAATCATACTAGCCTAGGCGCCTATATTTTTAAAAAAAAATCATAAAAAGAACTCGGTAACAAGAAACAACAATAACCATAGTTACAACACAAGGAGGAGGAATTGATATATTTATTTATGGTATCACACAGACTAGCATCATATGAGAAAAGCCCCACATATGCAGGATCGATGTTGCTCAATAAACTCCCTGCTGACAGCTTACGACAAAAGGCCTATCCTCATAGAAAAAGAATACTATGATATACAAGACTTTATGAAGGATAAGATCAGTTACGATCGATAGAAAAGATTAGGTAGATAGACCAGAAATAAATTAAGACCAATCGATCATCAGTGATCTTTCATCAATCATCATAGGCCTCCCTATCTTATTTTATGCCAATTATTTTGTAAAGTCTTGACATATGAGTACCTAAATACTAATACTAGGAAGCTTCGCGAACGCTTTTTCAGGCGCGTTGTTGGATGAGCATAATTGGTGCATTGAGCTGCCATGTGTTCATGAGTAACAATTTTTTTCACAAGAATTTCAACAATGTAAACCATAGAAGTATGTGGTGAGAGAGAGAGAGAGAGAGAGAGAGAGAGAGAGAGAGATTTGATTTGATTGTTGTCTTTATTGATGGCGGTATTAAGGCCTCTGTTAAGCCTTCTCTTCCATCCAACCACTTCCTTATAACAACACATCACGACATTACAGGATTACATAAGACATTGAAATAAATTTAAATACTATGATCACAATTTAAGAGCTAAAAATACATACTAAACTAGGCTAACTAAAATAACTAAATTATGTAATAATACATTAAATACATTAGGAGTAACATTATTGTAAAGTTTAAAAAAAGAAAGAGAGAGAGAGAGAGAGGTAAAGTTTAAAAAAAGAAAGAGAGAGAGAGAGAGAGAATTAGAGTGAATTTAAAATACCTAATACATGTAGGCCTACATACTTTTCTGTTTAATTACCTTATGAACTTTGCTATTGTAGGCCCTACTGTTTGTTTTGTAAAGTAAGCCTTAGTCTTAATCTAAAAGATGTGTGTTTTAAACTCTGTAAAATTGTTAAAGAAGCAAGGCATAGGCCTCCCTAAATAAATAAATAATTTTGACGTCAGTATAGTACACGGCATTTACCACAAGTTCAATGAGAAGAAAAATAAGAAAATAAAATCATAGGATTTGAATTTGACAACTTGGCAAACAAAGTTCGTAACTTGAATTACCTAGATCTTTTCTAAGTATCATTTATTTTATTTGATTTATTTATTTAACATCTATCCTATTCAGTTATAAAAACTGATTTACAAAGGAGGACAACTAAATAAATCTAATTACATAGATGCAGACACAACAATGAACTACATTTAAGTAAATACTGTATTTGAAATAGTAGCCTAATATTTCAACAATGCATTAAAAACTCAACAAATTTGATAACAAATAAAAAGGATATTAAATGCAATTTTGAATTTATGAATGAATCAAATATAAAAAAAGGGTGGGGAATGAAAAGAAAAGAAAAAAGAAAAGAAACATGTGATCACTACAGTAGATGTCACCACTGTTTCTTTATTTTATTGCTCGTGTGGCAGGGCTAGCAATAAAGTTGGGCAATGAGTTGGGCAACCATGTTGATCATTTGGCAGCCGCTCAAGTTTTCTGTGTACTAGGAAGCTTCGCAAACGCTTTTTCAGGCGCGTTGTTGGATGAGCGTAATTAAAATAAATAAAAAATGCGTAAAATTGTGATTATCATGAGAAATAATTTTTCGATTCCGCTCAAATTTCACACGGATATATCAATTCATATAATAAAGGTTCTGTAAATAAATCATTACAATCGGATAAAGCATGTAGGTGTTATAAGTCAAAGAACTTTAAAAAATAAAAATAAAATAATCGTAACACTGCGATTTTCATTAGAATTTTTTTTTCGATTACGCTAAAATTTTACACGAATATATTAATTCATAAAAAAAAGGTTCTGTGAAAAAATCATTACAATCCGATAAAGCATATAGGTGTTTTAAGTCGAAAAAATGTTTTAAAAATAAAAAAAAATTAAAAAATGCGATTTTTATGAGAAATAATTTTTATTGCGCTCAAAAACGTGGCAGTTCTAAGTTTAGAGGTTTCGAAGGCCTTCAGAAAATTTCATCGCAATTGGAGTAGGCCTAGGCCTATCGGTTTAGCCGGAATCGTGTTAACTGACACACAAAAATACAAAAAAAAAAAATTCCGGATTTTTTTCTCCAGTGTAGTGAAATGGAATCTTTGCTTTGCTCATCCAAAAAATGTCAGTGTTTTGTGCATTTCAGAATTTGCATAGTATGCCCAGTTCACATAAAGTCGTAGTCGTAGTCCTAGTCATAAGATGCTGATGAAACATAGGGAACACATGTTATCGTTCACACACTGTCATAAGGTTTAGTCTTATGGTTTAGTCGTAGTCATAGTCATAAGAAAGTTGAAAATATTCATCTTTCTTACGACTAAACAACAAATTCTTACGACAAGCGAATCGGAGATAGAAACATCACTTACAAGAGACCAAATCTTTACGCGAAGTTCTTTGTTATAACTTGAAACCATGCCCTCAAAATCTTATACCATACATATGCGACTAGGACTAAACCTTAAGACGTTATATGAACTGGGCATTATGTAATTGCAAATCATAAATTGACACCAAACATATTATGAAACTTTGCTCATTTAATACAGCTGGGCTGTGTAAGCCCGAATTTACAATAATGGTAATGAGCACAACAAATAATTTTGTTTTGACGATAGCGACATTCACGTTTCTTACAGAATAGAGGGCAATGCCAAGCTGGTTCGCCAGGATTCTCCGCCAGGATCGCATGATCGGGGTTTGGTCACAGGACTCTTTACATTGTGGTTCCAGCAGAACTTATTAGGCCTACACATGGCGGTGACCAAACTTCCATCGTTCTGCACTCTGGTGGGAAATTTGTCACCCACATCAACAATAATGCACTGCCTTCAAAATGTTATACAAATTCATCTGTGACCAAATCACGATCATTCTGCGCTCTGGTGGGAGATTAGTTTGACTACTACTGCCTTATTGCGGTGCAGGGGCGTCTGGATGAGTTATTTGCTCATTTGCAATTGGTACGGCCATTGATTAAAGAATGGTACGGCCTAGGCCTACCCTAACAAGTGTCTAAGAGCATTTTAAAGCTAAGATCGGCTTCTCATCTAGGCTAGGCCTATCAGAGGCAGCGTTTCAGACCGAACCAGGTCGAGTTTTTCTCCTGGACTATATCAGTTAAGTTTATCCTGATAATTTCACTGACCCCTCAAAAAATTAGCTCCAATGTTTTTTTTTTTGTCTGTTTGCACTCTACCGGTCAAACGGCATATGCGATCGTGATGAAAATTTGAGGGGACCTTCGAAATCTCTGAACTTAGACCTGCCACATTTTTTGATAGGCCCTACAATCGAAGAAATATTTCTCATGAATATCGTACTTTTACGATTTTTTTCTTGACATTTGGGCCGATTCTGACCAAACGGGTGGGGCTACAACGTCCATATTTCACATGGACATTAAGGTAATAGTGATGTATTGCCTTTTGAAAGAAAAAGTTGAAAAAGTTAGCCAGAATCCATAGCCTAGAATAAAGGTTTTTATGAGTTTTTTTTAGGTAGGCCTACATATGGTATGTCACAATTAACCAGTCACAATAGAAACTTGACTACAATCACCTACAATGCGTTCAAAAAGCACTTTGAGATCAAACGCAAACTAAAAACTTACAAAAAGCTCATCCATCAACACGACTAAAAAAAGCGCTCGCGAAGTGGCCTAGGCCTAGGCCAGTGTATTTAATACGGTAGGCCCTAGTAGTAGGTCTAGGTGTACCTAGGCCTAGTAGTGTAGTAGTAGGGGCTACGCCTACCTTACCCTAGGGGCAACCCCAGGCAACCCTGTCCCTATCCTTTGCTAGGTCTAGGCCTAGCCAATGTCCAAACCAACAATAAATAAACTGGACTGTCACCCAAGGGCCAACATGGCTGGACTTACAGCGTCGAATTTTGATGACATGTTTATCATCACCGAAATGTCTTTATCCATAATAAAATATCCACAAAAGCCTGCAGGCAAGGAAATGCAGCTACGGCTAGCCTAGCTAGCCTAGCACAGCTGCTGCAGCTAGAATCTTTGTAGGCCTACTGCCAAGGATACTAATATATTTACCCTAGCCTACTGCAAGTGCCACTGCCAGGTGATGGCCAGGTGCTGCAGTGTTGTTGCTTTGGCGGGAAGTGAAGATGTACACAGCAGAAGATAGCAACGACCGAACACAATTCAATGGTCACCAACTTCATTGATTAAAGAAGGTATGTATTTACTATTTATTGTATACTGTATAGTGTATTGAAAATAAATGTTATCAGTTATTTAAGTAATAGAAATAAATGAAACATTTACCCACTTTTACATGTGCTTCTAAATTAAATCTGTATATAAATTATAAACACAAGTTTCTTTTTATTGTATGGTACACCTGTCAATAACCGTGAACTGACGTGAACATGACGTGAACGGTGAACGATGCTCAATTCCGATGGTAGGTGGAGTTTTTGTAGGCTAGGCTTATTTCTCTATGGGCTAGGCTACTTGGGGATGTTTCTCGATGGATTATTTTGAAAGTATCACAGGTAAAACGTGGATATTTATGATAAATCAGACCACGAGAATTTTCTTTCTCTGAAAGAGGACAAAAATATGTATGAAGACCACACCAGTATAGGCCTAGGCCTAGGATCTAAATGTTCTACGCTCTCAGAAGAATTTCGATATGTCCAGGATGCTGACGACCAAACTCTAGATCTAGGCCTAGGCCTGCTACAAGACGATTCATGTGGTTTGGAAATTGATTGGACTGGGCCTGAACCAAAATACTCATCTACAGAAAGCCATTTATCTACACCGGTAAAAGGGCGTAAGAGGTAATTTAGCCCTAGGTAGCCTGGCACTTCTTCGACTAGGCTAGGCTTCGGCTAGGGGGGTCCAACTTTTATACACCTTGTTAACACTGCTAGGCTATATTGCCTTGTTACTACTTATGTTAAACGTGTACTTTCGTTAGGTTAGCCGAACTTTCCGCTGGCTACAGTGCGCCGCGCTAGTTCTAGGATATAATCGATAAGAGCGCACCCGAAATCCTTTCCGTTACAGTGTATATAAAAGTTGGACCCCCTAGCCGAAGAAGTAGGCCTACCGGTAGGCCTAGGCCTAGGCCCTACCTAATTAGAATAGAACTAGGGTAGGCCTAGGCCTACTACCTAGCCTAGGGTAGCTAGGCCTAGGGCCTAGTATGTCCTTTCTAACCTCACAAAATCTAGCCTAGGGTAGCCGGTACTTTTTCGGTTGGGGGGCCCCAACTTTTTAACACTATAGAATCATCACGTTTTTGCTGTTATAGTTACAAAAACACCTTCAAAAGTTCAAAACCTTTAACGTCGCTATTTCAAACGAAAGTCCTTTTGCGTTGAAAGTCCTTCAGGCCCCTATATTTAAAATAGTGACGTTAATGGTTTTGTAGGTGAAGTATTTGGTAGGGCTAGTGATGGCCCGTTGAAAATTTTCAATAAAATTTGGAAAAAAAATTAAAAAATAACGTGTTTAATTCTGACAGCATGTAGGCCTAGGCCTCCTTTGTTTGCATGAAGTATTTCAGTGTTGTATAGGCCCTAGCTCCATTTGTTCTCATTGTGTGATTGTCTAGACCTTAAAACTTCAATTAGTTTTATGTTAATCTATGTAGGCCTGTAAAGCTACATTACAATTCATCACTTAGGCCTAATTACAATAACATCTAGGTAGGTACCCTATCAATATCATCATGCTTATTATTTCACTTTTATTTTGTAGGTCTACTAGGCATACTAGGCCTATAGCTACTTTGAGTGTGAACCAAATTAATTTCAGGCTGCATAGAAGACCTGCAGCTTGCTGAGAAATGATTTAATAGTGTCATCAAAAATAGGACTTACTTTTAAATAAGGAAGTGGCTATTTAACCGTAGCTACGGGAAAATTACGATTCTCAATTCGTCCGTAGCATGAACGAAGATCAGCGGAAATAATCGAAGGTATCCGAATCGTCCGCGGGATACCACGTAACTAGGCCAATAGCTTCAATTATCACAGTGCATTGTGGCAGAGTGGTAGCGCGTCCGAATTCTATGCGAGAGGTCGGCGGTTCAAATTTTCGTTTGGTCGTTTTTTTTACCATTCTATTTGGGTCCATGTTTTTTCTACAAATGATTTCACTTCATTCGTCCCCGTCGCAAACACAATTCTAGATGATAAAAGCGTTTAAAAAGTGCTGCGCCGCGCTAGTTCTAGGATACAATCGATAAGAGCGCACCCGAAATCCTTTCCGTTAAAAACGAGTTTAGATTTAAAATAGCAACGTTAAAGGTTTGGTAAGTAGAGTATTTTATTAAAAAACGAGTTAAGATTTAAAATAGCAACGTTAAAGGTTTGGTAAGTAGGCCTAGAGTATTTTATTGAAAAGGTTCGTAGGCCTACTAAGTAGGCTAAATGTCATAATAAACATGGCGCGCCGGCAACAGTGAAATGGTAGTGTTTGTGTTCAATCTTTATTAATTATAACATAATTCGTATATTTTCAGAGTGGTTATTATTGAATTAACGTAATTTTCTTCCCGTTCCTACGGTTAAATGAGCAGGCCTAATTTTTCCGTACCCACAGTTCGAGTACCTTCGGTGATTTCCGCCGATGTTCGTTCATGCTACGGACGAATTGAGAAACGTAATTTTCCCGTAGCTACGGTCGAATAGCCTCAGCGTTTAAATAATGCTAACAGTATACTTGAATATTAAAATGAATCATAACATTTTATACTTTGGGCAAGTATAAAACGGCAAATCTCCTTCTCAATGTGTTTATAGTTAGGGTAAAAGTATAGGCCGTGGCTATTTAACCGTAGCTACGGAAAAATTACGTTATACAATTTAACCGTAGACTGTACTACAGTAATAAAAAAATCTTCCAAGACCTTAAACGTTGCTATTTTAAACGAAAGTCCTTTTTCGGTTGTCGTCGTCCTTTTTTGCTGTTTTATTAACAACAAAAAACCTTCCAAGACCTTTAACGTTTCTATTTTAAACAAAAGTCCTTTTTAGGCTGCCTACCTAGGCCTAGGCCTAGCACTTTTTAAACGCTTTTATCATCTAGAATTGTGTTTGCGACGGGGCCGAATGTAGTGAAATCATTTGCAGAAAAAACATGGACCCAAATAGAATGGTAAAAAAAAAACGACCAAACGAAAATTTGAACCGCCGACCTTTCGCATAGAATTCGGACGCGCTACCACTCTGCCACAATGCACTGTGATATTTGCAGCGATTGGCCTAGTTAGGTGGTATTGTACTGCTACGGACGATTTGTTATTGTTAATTTGTCCGTAGCCTACGGTTAAATAGCCACAACCAAAAATATAACTGGCACACTGTAGGCTACTGGCTAAATAGTCTAGTCCTAATCTCCTAGACCACAAAACAATAATCTCTGATTCATTTTAATTTAGTCTATTGAGCACTCGATACACAGGAAATTCTCTTATAGCAGTTGGTATCATTAGCCCTACACCAAAAGTGTTTTGTTTTTAAATCGTGACATACGGAGAAACGTATGTTTTTAAGTGTAACCAACCCTAGTAGATCTTTCACTAGAAAGCAGCATAGTCGAGTAAGAAATCTTGTAGCCAAAGTACGATAGGGAGCAGCATTCATTCTCATTGTTGATGGAAAACAAATATTTTTATGTATGCCGATTACCGTCGGTCCCGTCACTTGTCAGTAGAGAGAAATAAAAAATATCAGGCTACTGACTTCCAGTGAGTTATCTCCCATGTATCGAGCGCATTAGTCAACCTAGTCCTCCATAAGTCCTATGGCCCTTCTACTCCTACGGCCTCCGCCTACTTCCCATGTAAATAAATGCCTACAGAATACTGATTGTGAAATTTTGAATGTCAGTACAGGAAACAGTGAACAAGATATGATATTGACCCATGAACAATTTTTTTTTTTTTTTATTTTTCAATGAATTGAAAATTCTCATTGAAAATTTCAAGAAAAAAATATTCATGAAAATTGCCATCACTAGGTAGGGCCTACATACTTCGGTAGGCCTAGACCTACTCTTTCGGTTGGGAATGGCCAACTTTTCATCGCTGTTTTTTTTTTTCAATTAAAAACGATGAAAAACCACTGTTGATGGCAACCGCCATACAGCCTGGATACAAATGTTGAGATGCTCTCATAATTTAATGATTTAAAGTGGTTTTTATTAACAGTGAGAAGTGAAATTGGTATTGAAGGGAAGGTTGGTGTCTGTGTAAACATTGTGTGAAGCAAATAATGAAGATCTGTGATACTTCAAGGGCGTAAGGTGGATTTGTGTGGGTGGCCTTCAGGTTCTCCAATCTCCATTGAAGATGCCATAGGCTGGTTGCTGGGTGTTACAAATGATGGTTTGGAGACCTTATTAAGTACAACCTTGTGTGAACCCTGATGATACTGGGTAAACGTTATCTACAATTTGTTCGGCACAGTTTGTGAGTAAATAATGATTTAATTTCTTGATTTTTTAAACATAATGTTTTTGATCATACGAAAATTTAAACAGATGACAGTTTATTTTGGCTGTGTATCAAAGATCTTATTTCAAAGATACAAACTTGCATTGTGAATCCTCCAAGCAGCATAATGGTGAGCAGAATGTTATTATGTATTCTGAAATTTGTAATTACATAGGCCTACTAACACAAGCATAATGTTAGAATCATTGCAACCACTGGAACAGACAAACCTATTGAGAAGCGGGGTATACACATTGCATTTAAAACACTGCTACATAAAGTAGATAATGAAGTGTCCTCATTGTGGGAAGGAGGTTAAATATTTGCAAGCACATATTTCACGAATGCATATGTGTTTGTATAATGGTGCTTCACAAACCCCCTCAACATCCATTTCCTTGAAACGAGTATCGTCACAAAATAGTAATGTCAAAGATGTTGGTGCAAGTACGTCAGCAAATATGGCTGAGCAGACTGATACCAAAACATCTTGTAATTTTTGTGGAAAGCTTTATAAAGGACTAAGAGCACACATTACAAGGGCACATCCAGAAGAACACCGCAAACTAATTACTTCCAAATATCAGCAAAATAGTCAAGAGCTAGGAATTGATTCTCAAGTAGGGGGTAAACCGTCTACAAACAAAAACTCAAATGTTGATCCATACAAAGGAATTTCAAAATCAGATATTGAAACTATTGTAGAAGGGGATATACCTATACTGGATAATGAGAAAGATTCCAAACAAAAACTACTTCATGCAGAACTAGACAAATGGATTACATGTTTCGAATCAGAGATGACGCAAGATGAGTTCAACGTTAATGTTGATAAATTGTCTGAATTTCTATCAAACTCCATACATTATTTACCTGGCCCAAAGCATCCCGCAAGTAGATATTTCCATGCTAGAAAAAGCAAGCAGTATAAAGCCAATGATAGGAAATACAAAGAATCTACAAATCCTGAAAGAGCGTCAAGAAGAGATAGAGATAAACGGAATGAGAAATTCATGTACCAAAAAGCCCAATTCTACTATTATAATCAACGTAAAAAGGCTGTGAACTTAGTTGCAAAAAGCGACAGTCCTCAATGTAATATTGAAAGCAACATCCTTTACGATGAGTTCTCGGAGAGATTTTCTATTCCCAACAACAAAACCCGCAATGAATACACTCCTAAGTTATCATGCGAAGAGCAAAATATTAATGATGATATGTTTGATCCATGCATCACAGAAACTCATATTGCAGATGCCTTAAAACACATGAGAATGGACACTGCACCCGGCAAAGATAAAGTTTTAATGAGAATAGTAAAATCAAAACACGTAATAAAGCTACTTTCATTAATTGGAACAACAATGTTATCTAAAGGATGGGTACCTACATCCTTTAAGAAGGCTAGAACTATTCTTATCCACAAGGGTGGAGATTCTAAGGATCCTGCAAATTGGAGACCAATTTCAATTTTCTCAATTCTTCGCAGAGTTATAGAAAGAGCATTGGACAAATTTACAACACATTATGAAACTTTTAACCGTCACCAAAAAGGATTCATAAGAACACCTGGCACATACATCAATGTATCTATTGTCAACAGCATTCTCGAAAAATCGAAATTAGATAATGGAAACGCAGCTTTAATATTTCTTGATATCACTAAAGCGTTTGATAACGTTGGACACAATCATTTAGCTTCAACAGTTCGTGCTTCAGCCCTACCAACACTTCTGAAGGACCTAATAATTGAACTACAGATTGGAAATACCACACAGTTGCAAGCAAACAACCAAACAACTAAACCAATCAATATTAATAAAGGAGTAATGCAAGGTGCCCCTTTATCGCCATTTTTGTACAACTTAATCACTGACCACATTCTAAATGAACTATCAGAAATGAAGTATCAGAAATGTATGGTTTTAGTTTAGTTGATGGTTTAGACAATCTTACAATCTTAGGGTTTGCTGATGATCTTGTTCTCGTAGCTAAGAATAAGGAAGCTGCCACAGCTCTTACACAAATGGCGAACAGTAGATTGGATGAATTAGGCCTCACAATAAATGCAAGAAATGTGCTGCCATTATCATTGAAAAGGTAAATTACAAGAAGAACCTCTCCATATAAATGCCACAATGACAATAAAAAGCATATCTCCAACAGAAACCATAAAATATTTGGGAGTTAATTTCAATAAATCCATAGTGACAGATTTTGCTGCTCTTATAAACCAACTCAAAACTAAATTACAGACCATCATCACTTCTCACTTACTAATGGCTGATCAGAAGCTTAATATCCTCAATCAATATATATGGCCAACCCTAATTTATCCTTTGCAGAATGCTCCCATTGGAAAATTACCAATGAAATTCCTGGAGGATTTGGATAAATTAGTAAGAAGCACCATTAAAGAGATACTTCAACTACCAGGGGATACTCCTGACAATATGCTATACACAGCCAGAAGTTGTAAGGGACTAGGAACGTTTCGTGCCAAATGGGAAGCTTTTATTCAACATTATAATATTTGCCAGGTTTTAGAGAAATCTAACGATCCATATGTTATAGAAACACGTAATACCACTTTGGAAAAACAGCTATGTTTGGAGAAGCTAGTTATAACATCTGATGAGCTAGAAGAAAGTTGCAACACCTCAACTAAGAAGATAACAAGCAGGAAAATCAGAGATATAATGCGAATCAAAGAATATGGTAAGTGGTGTTCACTGATCCAAAAGGGGCGTGGTGTATCTATGTACAAGGAGTACACTCCAGCCAATAAATGGATTAGCACCAAACTCGGTTTGTCGTCATCAGAATGGAGAGATGCCTTGAAATTTACATGTGACGTTGCACCTGTAAGGTCTCTGCACGGAAGGAGTCAAGACGGTTACCACTGCAGGCATTGCCTCAGTGAGAAAGAAACTTTACCTCACGTTCTTGGCTCTTGTAAACATGGAGAACTTCTAAGGAACAATCGCCACCATAGCATCCGATCTGCCCTAGCAAACCAGCTGAAACTCAAAGGTTTGGAAGTATATGAAGAAGTCGCGTGCTTGGGAGCTAATGACAGTAGCCGTCGGGTGGATATAATTGCCATTAACCGAATAACTAGCCACGGCTATATCATTGACCCTACCATAAGATTTGAAGGAGATACTGGACATGCGGAGAAGGTGGATCGAGAAAAGAAAGACATCTACGAGGCTACCGTTCCATATTTTCTCACCAAATATGATATAAAGGAAATTGAGGTGACCGGGCTCTTAATAGGAGCAAGAGGAACGATACCGGATTTTTTTGTCAAATTTTGCAAACGTTTTAGACTTAATGCGAGTTTTATTTATGACTTGGTGCTCCTTGCTTTAAAGGGATCGATTTTGATTTTTAGAAATCATCTATATGGCCAAAGCAAGAAGTAACAAGTATAAATCAGTATTTGTTATTTTTATACTTCACAAATCATACTTCTCACTTCATTTTTCATTTCATTCTATTTTTTCATAATCTGTAACTTATTTTACTTATTGTTAAACGTAATTTGTATAAATGTAAATTAATTTCTTTTTGTTATTCTGTGTCTTAAGGCAACCTTAATGTAAAGGCAGAGCTTTGTTTAAAAAAATAAAGTTGTACTGATCTGAAAATGTACAATATAGTAGCTTTATTAATAATTTACACAGGTTATAAAGACACGTACATTAGGCTGACGACCATGTTGGATAGGCGATGCCTCCTTCCGAACTTATACTTGCTTATAGGCCTGCCAACCTTTTCGACTTATAATACTCTACTTACAAAACCTTAACGTCACTATTTTAAATAGAAAGGACAACAACAAACTGCAATTGATAAAATATAAATCATTTAGGGGAGATTGGGGTAATAAGGAATTGGGGTAATTGGGAACAAGCCCTATAGTTAAGAAATTTGAAGTTGTAAATTTTTATGAAAAATTGTTTGGTAAGGAACATACCTTCTTCTTTGATAATGTAATCAATTCTACTGAAAACAATAACTTTTGATTGGTGTTTTTAGGACTCTTGTAAGGTACTGCAAAAAAAAGTGTAAAATGTTTCTAACAATGTTTTAAAAATCAAATTTTCCTTTCTTATAAGAATTAATAGACGATTTCGTAAACCATCAGCGCACTCTGTGTCGCGCATTGCATGCTGGGAATCATGTTGCTCAGAACTTTATAAAAACCTCTGAACAGAAGGCTGTGTTTTCTTCAATGTAAACAATGATTGATGGCTTTTGTTGAAAACTTAAGATTTAGTTGGCTGTGCTTGCAACACACTACCCACTATTCCTTGCGGAGTTCGGACATGCGCAGAGACTTAATGTAATCGTCTATTGAAGTAAAGACTGTATGCTTATTTTACTGCTTACATATGAGAGTGCCTTATTTTGATTTTTGTAATTTTTTATCTCTTTCCTCTCCTCCTCCTTCTTTCCTATTTGCCCCAAAAACTTAATTTTTGGGGTAAAAGGGAACACCCATGAGGAGTAAATAGGAATACTAGGGGAAAATAGGAATGAGTCATATAGTGTAATGCTATATCATAGGGGTAAATGGGAACAAACATGTCTCGTCATGCAGGTTCAGTTCATCATAGATTTTATTCGCATGCTTTTTTTTTTTTATACATACATGTTTCACACACATTACACTATTATAAAAATACAAAAAAAAAAACAGCGAAGCCCACAAAGTTTACAATTAAACTTGCGTGTGGGCAATTATCAATAAAAATATACTATAATGAAACAAGATGACTAAAAGCCAACAATAGTTAGTAGATTTATTTTATGTAGGATACTTAATAGTGTGCACTCTATAAATAAATATACGAATCCATAATATAAACAAAAACAAGTATATTAAATAATCTAACTAAACTAAAACTAGAATAGGCCATACAGTAGGCCAACAATTTAATGTTGACAAAATTTTAAATGTAATGAGATTAATGAAACTAATGAAAGCAAAACCAGAACTAAAGCAAGTTTTATTTTATTTATTTATTAACCACATTGGTTGTTACGTTTGATAATTACTATTTAATCACATTCCCAAGATAGTCAGTGTTATTCTCCTTAAGCCACGCTATAACTTCTGATTTGAAAGTGCTAATTCTAAATATAGTTTTTATTTGTATATGGAGACAATTGAAGATCTTAAGAATCCACAATCATCAACCACTGGAAATGAAGTAAAATTCCTAGAGCGTAGAGGTAATATCTTTGCTTGGCCCTTGAGGGATGACTTTGACATCATTCAAGAGGCAAATCTTTTCCTAGGCCCAATTAAGCTCATGGGATCACTAAATTTAATCTAGAACCAGATCCAAAAATAATTCAATCATTTTGGGAAAAGTTTAAAAGGGTGATTCCATGGTAACTCACGTATCATTTTGACAAAATGAACAATGAAAAAAATGATATTTAAATACCAACTTTACACTTTTGCAATCTGTCAAAAGTGCTACAGACTACTTGCTACCTATTCTTAATTTAAGTTCAAGAGGTTTTTCATAAAAATTCATACTGTGATATTTGTAATTTTTTTGTAATGGTAACTCACGTAACAAAATATTCTCCTTTAATATTTTGTAACATAGAAACAATTTTTTCCTCCTTCAGCCAACAAACTAAAACAGTAACATTTATACAGATACACACTCATGAATATGTAGGGAAAAAATGATAAAAAAGTCAAGAAATTTAAAAACGATTGTGACAGTGGAGAATTTTTTATTGGTAACTCACGTATCAATTAAGGGTAACTCACGTATCCCGTCACATTGTGTACAGCAAATCAGTGTTAAAAGCTTAAAACTAGCAAGTAAAAATCATAGGGTAATAAAATATCAAAATACAATTAGGTAGATCAAAATAACAAATTTTGTTGAACAAACAAACAAACAAAAACAAACTTAATTTTTTTTCAAATTTTAAATTTAAAAAAATCAAAATTTTCATTTGTTGTTTGTATTTGTTTTTTGAATCCAACTGGTGCTTGTTCAAAATAACATCTTGTCTAAGAGACTAGATAGTAAGCTAAGCTCACAAAGAACGAACAAGTGTTTCTTTGTTAAACTTTTGTTGTAGGTACAATTTCTCCGACAAAAGTTTGTTTTTGCCTTTAATTCTTTTATTTCTTTTTTAAAAGGGGTTTCATGGTTGCCTAGGGAAATTTTTTTCCCTTTTTTTCCTTGCTTTCTTTGACTTTTTTTTAAAAAATTTTTCCCTTCTTTTTTCTTTAAAATTTTCCGGGGTTTTTTTTCTGTTTCAAAATTTTTTATTTTTCCCTTTTTTTTTTTTTTCCTTTTTAAAGGGGTCATGCTTTTTAAACGGTAAAAAAATAAAAATTTTTTACAAAAAGTTGAGTTTTAAAGGGGTAAAACAGTTTAAAACATTTGGATAAAAAAAAAAGGGAACAGAAATTTAAAATTTTTTAAAAAAAAATTTTAAAGCTTATTAAAAAATTTTTTAATTTAAATTTTTAAAAAAATTTTTTTTAAAAGGGAAAAAATTTTAATTCAAACAATTTTAAAAAAAACCCAAAATTTTTTTTTAAAAAATTTTAAATTTGAAAAAACTATTTAAATTTATTTAAGTAATTCAAAACTACATTACATTACAGCCTAGCCAACCCTATGCCAGCACAACATCGTTCTGATATGAACTTGCTCATCTGTTTGTTTACATAATTGCAACAATCAAATCATTTCATACAACTTGTCTTTCGATTGGCCCGCGTTTATGAAGGCACTGCCATCTAGAATAAATATAGAACTTTTTCGAGCTCTTTGCTATACGCAAATCTTTTTAAAGTGTTTGGATTTCGTGATACTCTTTCAACCATAGACATCCTATATAATTGGCTAGACCAGCAGTCGGTGGTCCACTTCCGGTACAATTAGAAGCCATCTTAAAATGACAGTTTACATGTTAATCAAATGGGAGCGATTTGTGGCCAAATAGTTCTCAAGATTGCCGCCAGGTTGACAGGTAAGCATACTAGCCTTTAACACCAAATGATTACTAAATTCCCTTATGCAATCACTTCGTATTGTTTCTTTTGTTTAATACCATGCTGCACAAGCTAAAACCATATCAAACAATCCAGTAAAATACTTTATTGCATTAAAAAAGCATAAGTTAAAACACCAAATCGCCATCTTGAAATGGGCCGGTTGAGTCTTCAATTTGCTACGCTCGCGCCTGTGCGGAGGTATAGGAGACTGCTAATCTAGCCTACTATAGGGGTTTAATATCAATGCTTTCAACTCACAACCCATGACGTTTTCCACGATACCGTTCAAGAATACCAATTCCTTCGAAAACGAAAACGACTTCGTTTTCAAATTGCGTTTTCAACTCATCTCCCACGAACTCAAGAATTGGGGTCCAGTCCTTATACCGTCGTTATACCATGGTTATACCACCTATACCCAGGATGTACATGAATCCGGGTCTAGATATTTTACATCCTATATTGTTACTGTTAATACCATAGAATTTAAATCAACTTTGATAAAAATATTATATTTTAGCAAATAATTTTGTAATGGAACTTGAAAAAGTAATGAGATCACACACATAACAAAAACTTGTAGAAATACAGCCAAACCTTACACACTCAAAAGGAATGAGATCTAAAAAAGGGCCAAGCTCATCTACCCTTCCACATAAACGTACAGTGTCCCATAACAGCATCCTCGAAAAGCTTGGCAAAATAGAATTTGCATGTTATTACGTTTAAATTAATTAGAAAAAAAGAACTTGGATAAACTATTACGTTAAATTAATAATCGCAAATTCTATTTTGCCAAGCTTTTCGAGGATGCTGTTATGGGACACTGTACGTTTATGTGGAAGGGTAGATGAGCTTGGCCCTTTTTTAGATCTCATTCCTTTTGAGTGTGTAAGGTTTGGCTGTATTTCTACAAGTTTTTGTTATGTGTGTCTTATTATACCCCTATGCTAGATTAGAAGAACCATTCCAAACACAAACAAAGATTTAAAAACCAACATCAATAGCATATTTAACAAAAACACAAACAAATAACATACTGGCATCAGCAGTATCCAACCAAATACAAAAATTTGTAAAAAAAAAAAACGGCAGGCAAACTCTCCTTCAAAAGTCTTCGGCTGTGAATGCTGTGAGATATATAGAAGTTGAGCCAAGCTTTTTATTCTTTCTCCCTAGTTTCGCTTTGAAAATAAGTAAGATCATTTCGCCTGTTGACGAGCGCCAAGCCAACGATTTTTGTGGTAAAAAATTAAAATTTTTAAACTCGAAATCATAAAAAATGGCTTGGACATTGAATTTGGTTCATGGCCAAGATTTTTTTTATGATTTTGAGTTTAAAAATTTTATTTTTTTTAAAGGGGGCTTTTTCAAAATTATTTTCTTTTAAAAGTTTCTTTCCTTTTTAACCCGAGTTTGACATGGTAGCTTTTTAGCTTAAATCGGCTTCGCGGCTTTCCATCGTGTGACATGATTGCTTCATCTCTTCATGCTTGCCTTCTCTTTTCCTTCTGTACATCTTCTGTTCTCAACTGGGTCAATGCTATTTAATGGTAACAATAATATATTTGAAACTGTATGAAAAGAATTTCGTAGATTTAAGTCCCTGGTAACTCACGTATCAAAGTTCATTTGCGAAAACCGAGTGGCCACAGAAATAATTTTAACAAAGAAGGCTTATGGTCTTTTTAGAAAGTATCAAGTTATAAACATTAGTAATATCTACAGTCACTGTACAAACAATTGGCAATAAGAACTCAGATATGAATTCAAGTATTTAACCTCAAAAACATGCTTGATAATACTTTTATATTTTAATGCTGTGATACTTTTTAAAACATATTAATACTTTATTTAATGGTATAAAATATATTAATTCACATTAATAAGAGTATTACCTCAATTATTGAGTTCTTCAAATCACAGCTTACAACATCGGTCTCTCGAGCTGCCTGGCATAGAGTGAAGCTGCTCAAAACAATGGCTGATTCTTACAGGTGGAATCATGCTAAAAAATAAAAAAAATAAAAACTTTAAAAAAAATTTTGATTTTTTTTTTCTAATTCCATAGTTACATGGAATCCCCCCAAAAAACACAACAAGTAGGCCCTGATGAAAATCTGGGTTAATAAATTAAATGTGAGGGAAGTGTTCCTTATTGCCCCCATTTAAAAAAAGTGTATATTTTCCTATTAAACAGTAATTCATGCATAACAATTTCTATATTTGTAATTTTTTCATGATACAAATACTTTTTTTAAATTTTAACATCATGCTATGAGAAGCTTTGTGTAGTTTTAAGACAAAAATTACAGTTTAAAAAAAAATTTGTAATGTCATGTTTCAAGCTATTAAAAAAATACTACAATTTGCATCTGTTCTAACTTTGTCAATAAGCAAGATATCAAGATGAATTCTTTTGCTACTTAATTATACTACAAATACCTATGTTCCTATTTGCCCCATGTTTTTTTAATGCACCTACCTTGCTTCTTATAATGTTTTTCCTTATTGCCCCAAAATGTGGGGAAATAAGAACAAATGCGCGTGTAAAAAAAAAAATCATTGCATCTAAATAACACATGAATCCCAAAATATTTAATTTTATAAGAAAGCCAATGTTTCAATGTACTGATCCCACTAAAACATGTATAATATGTTTTTCTAGTTAATGTAAATTGAGATATAGGTCAACTTACAAAAATTTTGGGTCCTAATTACCCTAATCTCCCTACAGTGGTTTTGCATCGTTTTTGAATGAAAAAATCGGTGATGAAAAGTTGGCCATTCCCAACCGAAAGAGATCCCATACTTCTTCGGTTGGTAGACCTAGCTCCCAACTTTTCAACACTGTTTTTCTTCATTAAAAACAACCAAAAACAACTTCAAATGAGAAATAAATCAGAACAACTCTGTACTCTTTCGGTTGGTATGGCCAGTTTTTTAACACTGATTTTTTCACTAAAAACAAAAAACAACCTAAAATGAATAATAAATGTAATTCAACACATTTCAAAAGATTATTAATGTAATTTTTACAAAACGACATGAAAATATACACATTTATCCCTTTTTAAAACAAACAATCGGCGATTTCACTGATCAATGTACGCCATTAACATTTTTACGAAGACAGAGGCTCGATTCACTACTCTACATCGTACCAAGTTTTACTATGAAGTTAGAATCCATATCCATACACCGTTATTTGTTTTCCTCTACCACTTATTTTCACTGCTTCTTCTATGTTTCTATTCCACAATTCTGTATATCTTTGGAGCACTCCTCATACTCGGACCATGCCACCAAGTCATCGGCAAACAACATAACCTCCACATCTTCCATTGCCTCCATCTTTACCTTGTGTGGATGTCATCCATAACAATTATGAATAACAGAGGTGACAACACACTTCCCTGCCTTAGCCTGTGTTATTGGAACCACCCTGACAATCCAAATTGTGTTTTCACACAGCTTTCAGCCTTTCACAAACTTCATAGATACTTTTAAAACCCTGTCTATCAGTCATTATCCACTCCTTTTCTTTCCAGACTCTCCCATACCACTTTCCTTGGCACACTATCATATGCTTTTACTATGTCTAAGAAGACTATACTTATTTCAACAACAAAAACACAAAAATGGACAGTCGACAAACTTACACTTCTGACTTTACTTGACTTTAGCAAAGCTTTTGACTCAGTTGACTTTGACATACTAATTACTAAACTTGAATCTATAAACTTTTCCCGCCCAACTCTTCTGTGAATGCATTCTTACCTCAGGGAAGACAGCAATGATAGTATCGGGTGATAACAAATCTGAATGGATGCCACTTAAGACTGGGGTGCCTCAAGGCAGTGTACTAGGGCCATTATTATTCTCACTCTTTATTAATGACATATCGAAATCACTCAAATATTGTTATCACCATCTTTACGCCGACGACCTTCAAATTTATCTTCATTCCTCCCCTCTCGCAATTAACCAAGCAATTCAAATGATGAACGAGGATTTGCAATCTTTACATGCCTGGGCGACCAAAAATTGTTTGACTATAAATCCCATAAAATCCCAATCTATGATTCTAGGTTATCACAAACTGCTAGCAAAAATAGACCGCACAAAAATCAACCCCGTTACCTTAAACGGCACGACTATACCTTTTCAGCGTCATTTTAGAAACTTGGGACTCTTTATGACAGATGACATGACCTGGACGGAACATATCAAACACGTGTGTCAGAAAACCTACGCATCTTTACACTCTTTAAACCGTTTAAAAAACTTCCTCCCAACAAAATTAAAATCAATGCTCGTACAAAGCCTCGTCATGCCTCATTTTGATAATTGCGACGTTGTGTACAATGACCTAACTGAGGACCTCTCTATTCGTCTTCAGAGAGCTCAAAATGCCTGTGTTCGTTTCATCTTTGGTATCAAAAAATATGATCATATTACCCCTGGATTCAAAAATCTTGAGTGGATTCGTCTAAATGACCGTAGAAATCTACACTCGATTTGCCTTGTTCATCGTCTGCTCTCAACATCAACACCTTCGTATCTAGCATCTAATTTTCAATACTTATTCTCAAACCATACCTTTAACACTAGATCTAGATCAGGTAGGCCTACTCAGTTAACATTTCCAACCCATAGAACCAATCTTCTTGACCACTCTTTTACAATAAACGCTATTCGAGTTTGGAATACTCTCCCAACCAGCATCAGGGATGTTTACGGAATTAGTTACGACACTTTCAAGCGTAAAGTATATCAACATTACTTAAGTAACTATAATTAATTAGCAGCTATAAACATCAGCTGCTACAGCCTTTGTCAATGATTGAGTAATGCACACCACAACCTGCTCCTGCTCACTTCGTATTTCTGCACACAATGGCTAAAGCCATATTAATTGTGTACTTTTGTGTGAATGGATGAATGAATGTTTCTTAAGCTATTGTAGATTTACATAAATAGATTTAAAGCCACAATTTGCATAACATTACCATATCCCTAGAAAATTTTAACTTTGCAATAATGTTACTCCTAATGTATTATTTCATAATTTAGTTTGTTTTAGTTATTTTAGTATGATGTTAACATTATTTTTAGCTCTTAAATTGCACATTTAACTTGTGTGATCATAGTATTTTAAAAAAATTTCATCTTTTTATGTAATCCTGTAATGTCGTGATTTGTTGTAATTAGGAAGTGGTTGGATGGAAGAGAAGGCTTAACAGGCCTTAATCCCGCCATCAATAAAGACGACAATCAAATCAAATCAAATCAAACTCTTTTCCCTGGGCTGTCTAAGTACGAATATAGGATCTATTGTGGATCTTCCCCATCTAAATCCGTATTGTTCCTCATTCAACATGTGGTCAACCTCTCCTCTTATTCTTCTGTCAACATTCCTTTCATAAATCTTTGCTGTGTGACATAGTAAAGTGATCCCCCTGTAATTACTACATTTTTTTCGATCACCTTTCTTATAAATCGGCACTGTAACTCCTTTTCTCCAGTCATCCGGTATCTTCTTTTCATTCCACACAACTCGAATCACTCTATACAGCCACTGCATGGTAACTGGGCCACCTGCCTTTATCATCTCTGCCATCTGTCTTGTCATCATATTCTGTCGTGGCGTAAAATATTGGAAACATCTTTGAAAACTATCATCTGCCCAAAACTACTATGCTGAGTTATTATGCACTGCTCCGACTCACATTCACGCAATTCACTAATAAAGTCACTCTCGTTGCAACAATATGACTCTTTGTCGGTTGACATTTGTATACATACTCTACTCGAACACTACTGAATAGAATTCGCTCGCTCAGGCTCCGCAACATATTATTTTTTAAATTAATTTTTTTGAAACCTTGAAATTGTAGCCGATGATCTTTAGAAAACATTAGCATCTGTTGTAGTGGTGCCTATTACACCATTCATTAATGTCATTATGAACGATTGATCTAATCGAGTACACGTGTCCTACTGATATGAAAAAGGATGCATAAGGGTTCTGGGCAGTGTTAAATGTTTTTCCTCTTCCATTTTAGGCCCATTAGCTTATCACTTTTTGTTTATATCGTTCCGAATATTATGCAGACACACCCCACACATAATATATCTTATTATACCCCTATGCTAGATTAGAAGAACCATTCCAAACACAAACAAAGATTTAAAAACCAACATCAATAGCATATTTAACAAAAACACAAACAAATAACATACTGGCATCAGCAGTATCCAACCAAATATAAAAATTTGTAAAAAAAAAAAAAAACGGTAGCCAAGCTCTCCTTCAAAAGTCTTTCGCTGTGAATGCTGTGAGATATAGAAGTTGAGCCAAGCTTTTTATTCTTTCTCCCTAGTTTCGCTTTGAAAATAAGTAAGATCATTTCGCCTGTTGACGAGCGCCAAGCCAACGATTTTTGTGGTAAAAATTAAAATTTTTAAACTCGAAATCATAAAAAATGGCTTGGACATTGAATTTGGTTCATGGCCAAGATTTTTTTTATGATTTTGAGTTTAAAAAATTTACTTTTTTACCACAAAAATTGTTGGCTTGGCGCTCGTCAACAGGCGAAATGATCTTACTTATTTTCAAAGCGAAACTTGGGAGAAAGAATAAAAAGCTTGGCTCAACTTTTTTATCTTACAGCATTCACAGCCGAAGACTTTTGAAGGAGAGCTTGGCTGCTGTTTTTTTACAAATTTTTGTATTTGGTTTGATATTACATCTTTTTGTTGTTTGTTTGCTATCAAGGTGTGAATGATGGACTTTGAATGATTAAATTTGTTAGTTCAAAGTTGTTTTTTGACATTTTTGGGCCCACAGTCCTCCCAAAGATACCCCTTGTGTTTTAAGCACTAGATATTTATAATGGTTAAGAGCATGTTTAATTTCAAGCTTGTACAAATTACTACGCCTGAGTAAATACGCATTTTGATTTGATTTTCCCCGGTCCCAATTGCCCGGTTTTGGTTATATGAGGTACATTTGAGTGTGGCCCAAGTTTCAAAGTTCTAAGATGAACCGTTTTCTCAGTATAGCGTATTATTCATAAGAGTACGGAATTACCTACTTTTGATAATTTTGATTTTCTCCGGTACCCGTTACCCAATTTTGTTTTCCATATTCAAAAGTGTTAAAGAATGAGAGATATCAAAATGTATCCCACGTTTGAAACATCTCAGTTGTAGCGTTTTCTTTGAATGATTCATTTCTTAAAGTTCAGATATGTTTTTTGTCATTTTTGGGCCCATGGTCATCCCCAAATTTAGCCCCTTTGTGTTTTGGACGCAAGATATTTATAATAGTTAATAGCATGTTTAATTTCAAGTTTGTACAAATTACTACGCCTTGGTAATTACGCGTTTTGATTATCATCCAAATTTTGATTTTTTTCGATCCCTGTTACCCGATTTTGGTTTTGAAAGCAAACGTCACTGCGTCTGAAGTACATCTAAGTGTGGTCCAAGTTTCATAGTTCTAAGATTTACCGTTTTCTCTGTAGGCTAAATTAATCTCCGCAGAGAACTCGTAGCCAGCCAGCCAGCCACCCACCCATCCAGCCACCCAGCCACCAGCCAGCCGAAAGGAATTTGACGATGTTGAGAGCCTTTTTTAACACAGAACGAGTTGTCGGATCAGGTTGATTTTTTTTTTGGTATGTCATGGACCACATACCAGGTCATATACCGAGTTTCAAGATTGTAACTCTTTCGGGGCGGCGTGTGCAGATAGCTGAAAAACCCCCAACTCTGGTAGCTGTATACAGGGCTGGAGTTCCTGTCGCCTAAGCAGTCGCATGCGCTTGTCTGCCGGGCGACGACCGCCGCCCTAGACCCCCCAAATACAAAATTTTGTAAAAAAAAAAAAAAAAACGGCAGCCAAGCTCTCCTTCAAAAGTCATCGGCTGTGAATGCTGTGAGATATAGAAGTTGAGCCAAGCATTTCATTCTTTCTCCCTAGTTTTGCATTGAAAATAAGTAAGATCATTTCGCCTGTTGCGGAGCGCCGAGCCAAACATATTCGTGGTGAAAAAAGGAAAAAATTTGAACTCAAAATCATAAAAAAATTTACTTGGCCATATGACTTTTTGGCCAAATTCAAACAGTTATACTACTCACTTAATGTGTTTGCATGATTGGAGAAAAAGAACCAAATAAATTTCAATCAATGATTTAAAATATTGAGATTAGATTATCGATTTTTGTTGAAATTAATTGTTTATCCATTAGAGGAAAGAAAAATATTCTGTAGGCTATCAATTAAATCAAATCATTAAAGTTTCCAACCAAAGGGTAGGTATATTGGTATAAAACACAATAATACAGTGTAATTTCCTGCCTAGATCAATCGTTTTCTAAGCTATTGAGTACTATTGTCAAACTACCACAGAGATACAGAAGAATAATTTAAAAATTAGATAGTGTAATAGTATGTATATATATATATAATAGTGGGGTATATAGGTAGGTAAATAGGTATATATAATAGTGTAATAGAATAGTGCACTCTTTAAAAACTCACTGAAAAAACATCTTTTAACGAAAATTAAGAACTGCTTTTGAAATAAACTACATCTACCCAACACCGCCAACTCTTCCCTGCCCCTCATGTTATACAGCTCTGATTATAATTCAACTTCTTATCAAGCTCTAACTACAAAACTATAATATGTATAACTCTAAAGGAATCGAGATGGAGATTTCTCGTGTTACGATGCTGTTGCTCTATACTATACCACATTCTGTCTTCTTTTCTTCTTTTGTCTAACCTTCAATATGCTACTGTTGCATGTCACAATCAGATTATATTATTATCTTCTTTTCTTTACTTTTAGTTTTAGCATTATGTTACTTTTGATTATATATTTACTCTTAGCTTTAGTTTTAGTTTTAGGCCTATATTATAAACATAGATCACCAGTAAACATTCCAACTATGCAATTACAAAATCTAACTTCAACTTAGTTTAGTCTTATATTAGAACCATGATTAATAAATAAGCATAATAACAACAATGTAACTACAAAATCTGTAAAGAGTGTAATACACTCAAGATTGTACAATAAAGATTCATTCATTCATTCATTCATTCAAATATAAGGCTAAAACAATTAGGCGCTTATACTCTTACTTATCGGAAAGCAGGGTGACGTGTTTGCGTCAGGATCTCGATAAATAGACCGTCCAGTAGATTCGAACCAAGGTTCCGTTGACTCAGAAGTAGCTCGATGAGTTCAATGTAAGATCGCTTCATCCAAAAGTCCTTCTCATAGTTGTCTTCGATTTAAAAATAAATCCCGATGACCTTGCTCGATGAAAGAAAACAATGACAGTTATTGATTTCCTGATAGTTTGCGTTTTTGCCAGTAGGATCGTAGTGGTTTGGGCCGATAACTGCTGTCGCCTTTCTTTCCAAGACAAGTGTCGCCATCTGTCGATAATAGTAGTAACTTAACTACTCGATCGACTGGTATTATCGGCCGTAGATAAAATCATTCCTAGATGAAATATCACGCTATTGAAAAGGAATATTTCTGACATTCTCTATATCTTCTGATATTTTCAGGATTACGTAATATTATTTACTTCTTCAATGCTCACTGGATTTCACATCCATGGAATCTAGATATTTGAATTGTATACCGCTCTCAAATGATGTAGGTCGATACACATTTGATGTAACTTTCACAATTCACTGCAGCTTTAATCGAAGGCTCTCTTGAATTTCTTGTAGATTTTCCTTTAGTCAAAATCACTCGCGTCACTATAGAACACCACGCTGGTAACTTTAATTTAGATTTAGGGTTTAAATACCCGGTTTCACTTCTCAAAACAGCTTTTCCCGTCACACACGACCTCGCCTCTCTCCATTACACACGAAAAGCCTCTCGCAAAACCAACTCCACACTTTCATAATCACTTTCAGACTCATTTCAGCCTCTAGGTCTTCAACTTCGAAGCTCAACACTTCCAAAAAAACCTCGTTCTAGGCACTAAGCCCCTCCACACACAGCTTCCAACCACAAACCTTTAGACCCACGCTCCGCCTTGCAAGGCCTTCCAACTTCATGTGATTCTTTCATCTAGAAAGGACGCCAACACCGTCGATACTGAAGTTGCCCCCAGCTACAAGACTTGCTGATATTGTTGACTTTTGTTATTTGAAAAATAAGCCAATCACCTGTCGACACAAATTTCTACCTTCATGACGTACTTACATCATTGGCATGCACGATTGTGCCGGCGCCAACTTTTGCCGATTATAATTTCAAATATTGTACTTGAATATCATGGGCCTCCTCAAATTTTAATGTTTTTTTATTACAGTTTTGTTTTTTTACTAAAAATCCTAGTATTTCTCTATTTTTAATTCCATTAAACTAAAGTTTGCCTCAGGGAATTTGTTTAAAATTGTCAGTTGTAATGGTTTTTAAATCTTTGTTTGTGTTTGGAATGGTTCTTCTAATCTAGCATATAATAAGATATGTTATGTGTGGGGTGTGTCTACATCGTATTCGGAACGATATAAACAAAAAGTGATAAGCTAAGGGGCCTAAAAAGGAAGAGAATAAACATTAAACACTGCCCAGGAACCTTAAAATCCATTTTCACATCAGTAGGACAGTGCACTCATTTAGATCAATCGTTCATGACGACATTGATGAGTGGTGTAATGCCACTAGCCCTACAACAGATGAGCCAATGTTTTCTAAATCTCATCGTCTACAATCACAAGGTTTCAAACAAAATAAAAAAATTCTACATTGCGGAGCCTGAGCGAGCAAAATCTATTCAGTGGTGTTTGCTTAGAGTTTGTATACAAATGTCAACCCACAAAGAGTCATATTGTTGCAACGAGAGTGACTTTATTAGTGAATTGCGTGAATGTGAGTCGGAGCAGTGCATAATAACTCAGCATAGTAGTTTTGGGCAGATGATAGTTTTCAAAGATGTTTCCAATATTTTACGCCACGACAGAATATGATGACAAGACAGATGGCAGAGATGATAAAGGCAGGTGGCCCAGTTACCATGCAGTGGCTGTATAGAGTGATTCGAGTTGTGTGGAATGAAAAGAAGATACCGGATGACTGGAGAAAAGGAGTTACAGTGCCGATTTATAAGAAAGGTGATCGAAAAAAATGTAGTAATTACAGGGGGATCACTTTACTATGTCACACAGCAAAGATTTATGAAAGGAATGTTGACAGAAGAATAAGAGGAGAGGTTGACCACATGTTGAATGAGGAACAATACGGATTTAGATGGGGAAGATCCACAATAGATCCTATATTCGTACTTAGACAGGCCATACAAAAGAGTTGGGAGCTTGGAAGAAGAATGAGTATGGTCTTCTTAGACATAGTAAAAGCGTATGATAGTGTGCCAAGGAAAGTGGTATGGGAGAGTCTGGAAAGAAAAGGAGTGGATAATGGACTGATAGACAGGGTTAAAAGTATGTATGAAGTTTGTGAAAGCTGTGTGAAAACACAATTTGGATTGTCAGGGTGGTTCCAAATAACAACAGGGCTATGGCAGGGAAGTGTGTTGTCACCTCTGTTATTCATAATCGTGATGGATGACATCCACAACAAGGTAAAGATGGAGGCAATGGAAGATGTGGAGGTTATGTTGTTTGCCGATGACTTGGTGGCATGGTCCGAGTATGAGGAGGTGCTCCAAAGATATACAGAATTGTGGAATAGAAACATAGAAAAAGCAGGTATGAAAATAAGCATGGTAAAGAGTGGAGAAGGGGACACAGGCAATTATCGAGCACAGATAAACATTGGTGGAGAAACCCTAAAAGTGGTGGATAGTTTTAGCTATCTAGGAAGTGAAGTAATAGAAAGTGGAAAGATTAAAAAGGAGATTAATATCAGAACAAAAATATTACATGAAAAAAATAATTTTTTAAAAAAACAACGCTTATTAAATGTACTAAAAAGTAAAAAATAAATTTTCGCCCAACAAATTTTTGCCTTACTCGGAAATTAAAAGCGTTGGGCGCTTACGGTATTGACATAGACAACAGAATTTTGTTTTTCATGGAAGGAAAGCGCCCAACACTTCTAATTTCCGAGTAAGGTAAAAATTGTTTGGGCGAAAATTTATTTTTTTATTTTAGTACATTTAATAAGCGTTGTTTTTTTAAAACTAGGAAAACGCTTAAGTCCCGCCGCGTTGTTGGATGAGCGTAATTGGTGAATTGAGCTGCCATGTGTGTTGCGGATTTTCTGTTGTTCTGTGAAAAAACCAGAACTTTGTTGAAATTTTTTAAATTAAATCAAATTAAATAAAAAATAAACTTTTTTTTTTTAATTAATCGTAATTTTAATAAAGGAAAAAATCGTAATATTGAAATTTTCATAAGAAATAATTATTCGATTACGCACAAATTTTACACGAATATATTAATTCATAAAATTAAGGTTCTGTGAAAAATCATTACAATCTGATAAAACATGTAGATGTTATAAGTCGAAGAATTTTTTTAAAAATCGAAATAAATCGTAAAATTGCGTTTTTAATGAGAAATAATTTTTCAATTGCGCTCAAAAACGTGGCAGTTCTTAGTTCAGAGATTTCAAAGGCCTCCATAAAATTTCATCGCAATCGGAGTATCGGTTTAGCCGGAATCGTGTTAACAGACAGACAAAAATACAGAAAGAAAAAAAAAAAAAACATTCCGGATTTTTTTCTCCAGTGTAGTGAAATGGAATCTTTGCTTCGCTCGCTACGCTCATCCAAAAATATTTTTTTCATGTAATATTATTTTATACTTTTTCGTCTTAACGATAATGTATTTTTTTGTTTATATATATATATATATGTTTAAACTTGGCTTTATAGTAGGCGACTATGACGCTGTTATGTTAGTAGTACTTTAGACAGAAATTAAAAAAGTGACTACACCGGGGTTTGAACCCGGGACCTTAGCTTACCGGGCTATGCTCTTACCTTATTAACAATGTACAAAACAGACCAAAAATTAGACAGTTTTAAATTGGTGGCCGCATAGCTCAGTTGGTAAGAGCATAGCCCGGTAAGCTAAGGTCCCGGGTTCAAACCCGGTGTAGTCACTTTTTAATTTTTATCTTAAGTACTAATATATATATATATATATATGTTTTGTCTTAAGCTTCGTGATCCATGGTTAATGTTTTAAGTATCTTTACGGTAAATAATCACGCACAGTATTATAAAAAATAACTTTAATCCCAACGTTTCAGAAAAACTATGTTTCCATTTTCAAGGGAAGGTTATAATACTGTGCGTGATTATTTACCGTAAAGATACTTAAAACATATATATATATATATTAGAATCACAATTGTAAACTTCTCGGGTTATTTCGCCACGTCGATTTGACTTACCCATGTCAACGTTTCTGGACGCTCTGGGCCCCGTCGTCCTGATGACGGGGCCCAGAGCGGTCCAGAAACGTTGACATGGGTAAGTCAAATCGACGGGCGAAATAGCCCGAGAAGTTTACAATTGTGATTCTAATACTTCGGGCCACGAAAGCCTTAAAAACTTAATATATATATATATTAATGAACTAGGTTTTTCGGTTATAATGCCACGTTTATTCACATTAGGCCAACGTTTCGATGAAATTTCACTCATCTTCTTCAGGGCCAATACAAATTAATATATAAAAAACGAAAACTACATTACATTGATAAATTCAGAACAAAACTGGGAAAACAAAATACAACAAAATATAAACAATAGAAATCACTGCACATATGGCAAATTAAAACAACTCAAAGAAGAACCTAGAAGGTAGTGGCGTGTATGAAATTCCGTGTGGGAATTGTGACAAATGCTATGTGGGTCAAACAGGAAGAAACATGTTTCAACGAAAACAGGAACACAGGCTAGCTGTTGAGCACATGGATAAAACATCAGTCCTTGCTCAACATTCTAAAGAAAGTGGTCATGTTATCGACTTTGCTGGCATAAAACCCATTGCTACCGTTGAGGAGTTTCTTCCTAGAATGTTACGGGAAGCCATTGAGATTAATAAACGATCTCACAGTCTAAATAAACAGCAAGATAGCCAACGTTTATCTGTAACGTGGAAACCTGCAATTTCAGGGATACATGTACAGCCACATAGGCTGGCTGTGAAACCAATGGACCAACAACCAACGCCCCAGTTAGTTCCTGCAGATGATCTGTTGCAAGTAAATACATCGACAGTCAGAGTGACAAGATCCATGACGAAAAGCAATATGAAGGACATGTAGTGACTTTCTTCTTTCTTTGCAACGTCAAGCTTTGCAGTGATTCTTTGAGTTGTTTTAATTTGCCATATGTGCAGTGATTTCTATTGTTTATATTTTGTTGTATTTTGTTTTCCCAGTTTTGTTCTGAATTTATCAATGTAATGTAGTTTTTGTTTTTTATATATTAATTTGTATTGGCCCTGAAGAAGATGAGTGAAATTTCATCGAAACGTTGGCCTAATGTGAATAAACGTGGCATTATAACCGAAAAACCTAGTTCATTAATTCATATCGGCCACGAAAATATCCAAAAACATATATATATATATATATATATTATATTTATATATAAATATATATTATTTGTATTTTATTTTTTTTAACAATCCATTCCTACCATGATAGATAACAATACCGTAGTTGCGCTGGCACCAACTCCATCCGATCAACTGTGAGGTCGAACCACGCGAGGGGAACGCAACTATGCGTACATGGTGAATGACTCACCGCACGGGATTGAACTTGTAAGTGGAGCGCGGTGAGCGTTGTCACCGTATAGCAATAAAGGACAGACAGACAGACAAACAAACACGCCAAGCTGATATAAACGTTGTACGTCTGTGTGAAAAATAGGGAACTGGCCTTGGTTTAAATATAATCTACACGTATTAGTAATTAACATTCAATTTAATAAACATCGCAATTAATAATATAAAATAAAATCTGTAGATTCATGCATGTTCAAAGTTCCGGTTTGACTTCGCGCAAAGACTTAAGTCCGCGCTCTCGTTGTGACGTATCGTGAGGTTTAGAGGAGAAGTTGAGGCAAAACTGCCCGCTCGCCCTGGAAAACCTCACGATTCACGTCACACACACTGAAATGGCGCATAGCCGTTTCAGGCGGAAGCCTGGTTCAATTTTTCCTAAGCTCACAGTTAGCGCTAATAAGCGGAAGCATGAAAAAACTTTACTGGTCGATTGAGTTATAAGTAGGGAATATCAATTGGTAATGAAGGAAGTTCCTATTCAGTCGATCGGACTTTTGGAAAGGGTGAATATCAATTCAAATAAACGTTTAATTATATACGAGAATTAATTGTAATAGTGAATCTGTAATTGATTCTCATGTCACAAGAATCTACGTCTGTGTGAAAAATTTCAGCTCGATCGGACATTGGGAAGTTGGTGAAATATCGATTCCCATGTAAAATTTTAATTATTAATTAAGATGAATTAATTGATTAATTAGAGAATCTGTTAATTGATTCATATATTGTAGGCCTAATCAAGTATACGCATGCGTGAAAAATTTCAGCTTGATTGGACATTAATAATAATAATCTTTATTGTAATTCCGATATACAAATTACAAAAGGTGATATTCATTTGTTTACATGTAGGGTGAGAAGTGAATTGAGAAGTGAATGAAATATCGATTCCCATATACTAGGAAGCTTCGCAAACGCTTTTTTTAGTTTTTTGATAGATGAGCTTTTTTTTAGTTTTTAGTTTGTGTGGGATATCTTTACTTTTGCAAGTGCTTTGCTTTGCTGCCTACGCATTGTAGGTGATTGTTGTCAAGTTTCTATTGATACTTGTCAATTATTATTATGTACCGTAAAAAACAACTTTTTCTTTCAAAAGGTACTACATCACCATAACCTTAATGTCCATGTATAATATAAACGTTGTAGCCCCATCCGTTTGGTCAGAATCGGCCCAAATGGCACGAAAATATCGCACAAAAAAGCAAAAACCCTATATTAAAAGCTTTATTTTTATGGATTCTGGCTAACTTTTTCAACTTTTTCTTTCAAAAGGTACTACATCACTATAACCTTAATGTCCATGTATAATATGAACGTTGTAGCCCCACCCGTTTGGTCAGAATTGGCCCAAATGGCACGAAAATATCGCACAAAAAAATTTAAAAAAATAATAATAGTACAATATTCATGAGAAATATTTCTTCGATTGTACCCAAAAACAATACACCTCTAAGTTTAGAGATTTCGAAGGTCCCCTCCAATTTTCATCAAGATCGGAAATATGCCGTTTGCCTGGTAGAGAGTTAACAGACAAAAAAACAAAAAAAAAACAAAAAAACAAAACAAAAAAACCCGAGCTAAATTTTTTGGGGGTCAGTGAAATTGAAGTCTTCGCTTCGCTCATCCAAAAACTTTAATTATTAATTAAGATTAATTAATTGATTAATTAGTGAATCTGTTAATTGATTCATCTATTGTCATCAAGAATACGTATGTGTGAAAAATTTCAGCTCGATTGGACATTGAGAAGTGGGTGAAATATCGATTATAAGATTCCGTCCAGACAGACAGACAGACAGACAAGCACAATAATCTAATATAAGCATTGTAATAATAAATATTGATAATTTGAATAATTTGAAATATTGATTGTAAGATTTTGTCTAGACAGACAGAAAGTAAGACAGACAGACAAACACATGAAGCTAATATAAGCGTTCTAATAAAAAGGCCTGCAACTTTTACCTGTGTGTGAAAGGCCTGGTGTGGGATAGTGAAATACCTATTCAGGGTAAGATGACACATGAAACCTATTTCATACAGATGCAGCAGAAACCTGGACAATGGGAGATCGATAGGAGACAAAAAAACGATTAACAATGTATCATTATCCCAAGTGGCATTTTATTTTATTTTCTCATTGAATCTCTAAAGCCCACTTATGCTCCGTATATTTATTATTTAAAGCCGCCTTATACAATTGACCACGTTATACAAGAATAACAAATCTATGTTGCCTGTTAGATCAGTTTCTGTCCGTAGCCATGAACAATGAGTAGGGGCCTATGCTCAATTACGTCAGACATCATTGGTTTCTCTATTGTATGGACGGATGTTTTTTCCCAAAGCTTTTTGTGGCGTCATCATCATTATCCATCGCCGTTTCCTGCTTCTGGCAGGATCAGCTTGGGTTTAGCAACCAAATTTTTCCACTTCTTTCTATCCTCCCACAATCGTATCTCTTCAACATATTCCCAGCTCTCTCCTCTTGCCTCCAAGTCTCCTGCTATGATGTCCTTCCATCTCTTCCTTGGTCAACCCCATCTTCTTCCTTCTTCAATCCTTTTTTCATACATTTTTTTTGGGATTCCTATTTTCCCCCATTCGTTTCATATGTCCATACCATCTCAACCGTGTCCTTCATATCTTGTCACTTAACATCTCTACACCTTGCATTTCTCTAATGTCCGTGTTTCTTATTCTATCCCTTCTCGTCTTGCCCACTGTGCTCCTCAGGAATCTCATCTCTGCATTCGTTTTAATGAATGATGTTTACGGCGCCGTGGACATTGGCCCTACCGGCAGGCCTACCTAAATTTTTTTTTTTTAAATTTGAACTTTGGTAGATATTATTGCCGGGTGTGTACAGCGGTACGTAGGTAGATTAAAGATAACCTAGCTACCGGTACCGGAAGGTGGGTAATTTTGATATAGGCTACTATCTTGAATTTGATGTCTTTGTAAAATGTACAAAAATTACCTGCACTTCATTATTACAGAAAATGTGGCCAAAAAGAAAAAGTAGTTGGTTCTATTAAAAAGAAGATTCCTGTAACAGAACCTACATCTATCCCAGAGGTCATAAATGAGATGGAAGAAGAAATTGAAAGACAACTGGATGCCAAAGCCTTAAAATCTAACCTGACAGTCCTGAATGTTAAGAATATTTTAAAGGTTTGTGAGCCCTACTTTGTTTGCCCTACTTTGTTTTCTTTTTTATTCACACACTCATTATGCTTAGGTAGGCCTACATACTCTAGCTAGAGGTCCATTCACGATCAACTTTTCCGCCAAATTAAGGTTTGTCTTGTGGAAAATAATATGGCGGCTGTTAATGACGAAAAACTTGATCTTAAACTTACAGCAGTCAAAAGTTTGCAAATTCTTAACTTGAACTTAGTAGTAAACTTAACCTTAAGAATAAACCAATCAGAGTGCCTAGAGCATAAAATATTGCAAAGATTACTTTCAAATAAACAACAACTAAATAAGTTTTCCAAAAATGCTGCTTGTTTGATTAAACTCCCAGTCGAGCACAAGAAGATTATTATTTGATTTTTATATGTTATTTAAAATTTTAATTTAAATATACCCTACAGGCAAAATAGAAAATAGCATGAAATTCTTTAATTTATAATGCAAGTTAAGGTTAGGCCTATTTAAAGCACAAACTTTACCTTGGAAAAAGTCATTGTGAAATGTGAATAGCCTAAAGTAAGAGGATAAGTTAGCGGCGGCTAAGTTTAAGTTGATCGTGAATGAGCCAAGAGGTTGCTAGGATAGACATAATGCACAAGCATTTATGGGAATGGGGGAGGGGGATAAGGGAATGTAGACGTATAATTAGAGATGTGCAAAAATGGTGACACCGAAATTTGCCAATTTTTTTAAAGTTGCAATAATCCCTTCAAATTCAATTTGCACATGAATCTCCTGAATTGTGATTGAATGATACCAATTTCCAATTCGCGAATTTTCGCGAAATTTTGGTTGATACCGCGAACTAGTGGCGAAATTAGCAATTGTGTCTTTAAACGCGATTCAGATCACGAAGTTTAAAAAAAAAGTTTTGGTGGAGGTGCCGGGTACGAAGTCGAAATTAAATTAATCCTGTCTGGTACATATGGTGGAGGTGCCGGGTCATACAACGCGATTATGAGATTGTAATCATCGTTTGAGCGAGAGTAAGCTCAAAATACTTCATATCCATATCAAAAGACATTACATAAAAATTTCATAATTTCGTTAATTTGGTGGAGGTGCCGGGTAGTCGAAATTAATTCTGGTAAAAACTGTCGGAAACTTAAAAATGAAGGCTGAAATTGAGCTTAAAATTAAAACTGATTCTGAACTTCACTCTCATGTGCTTGTTTTTCTATCAAGTCATTAAAATCAATCAAATTATCCTGAAACTTGTAATTTTTTTTTTTTAAGTTTTGCATGAGAAAATTGTGATTTTTGGTAAATCGCGACAAATCGCGAATTTTTATTAGGCGCGAATTTTCAAACTTTTAAAAACCATTTTTGCACATCTCTACCTATAATGTAGAGTAGGAATCACACAACTTTGAATGACCTTTTGACACTCTTCGGCGGCCATTTTTCATGTGAACCACTAGAACAAAATTGGAGGTCTAATTTAAAATGTACTTTAAAAAAAATAATGCATTATACACGGTGCATTATTAAATAAAAATACTAAATTATTGTTAACAAGGTTAATTTAATGTAATCTGGACGATCAAATTCATTGAAAGTAATAAATAACAAACAAATGTCAAGTCATTATTCGTTTTCACAGTTGACAACAATGTTTTTATTTTATTGACCAATGAGCGATCTTCCCAATACCACTTTCATACAATCAGCTAAAATATTACTAAAGGCCTGTCGTCTGCACAGCACACATAGGCCCTAGCCTACGTCGTATGCTTTAATCTTGTTTCTGACTAATTTCTTTACTTGGTTGCTCTTCTGAGTTCTGGGCTTGACTAATTATTAATTAATAATATTTTAATGTTATGTAGGCCTAGCCTAAGTATTGAGTAAATGAGTAGGTCTCTCAATTGTCTTATGTTGAAGTAAAGTAGGGCCCGCTGGAAAAAAGCAGTCTAGTAAGCCATCCAATTTGGTAGGGCCTAGGTACCTAAACAGTATAAATACGTAGCCTACAAGACAACGGTTATAGACATAAGGCTTTTAGAAAAAATACTTTTAATATTCCTTTTTGGGGGGTAGGGCTATAAATACTAGGCCTAGGCCCAGGCTACACTACCTGGGTTGGGCCGATGCTATTCTACGCGTAGGCGTAGCCCTACGCGGCCCTAGGCTAGGCCTAGTTTCCCCAAATTGAACACATATCACAAGAATTTCCATGTTTTATCAATGTATGACTAGATCTAGCTAGCCTAGGCTGCATATTGAAGCTAGGCCTAGGCTTTTGCCCCCCAAAGAGAAACCCCCAAAGAGAAATTGCATAGACTAGGTCTGGACCCTAGGCTAGACTAGAACGAAGTGTATAATAGTATCCTTGCCCTAGGGCCTAGTTCAATTTTTATGCAATTTGAATTGTGTTGATTAAAATAAAATAATAATATAGCCTAAGACAAAGAATTTTAATATCCAAAACAACTCAGTGACAAAACATAACACGCAATGACAGTATCCTAATGAAACATAACCTCCAACGTTTGGAATGGTCTGTTGACATACTCCTAGTTCGTCACCTCGCCACACGCACGCAGCGCACGGAGTAGAAAAATTATGCTAGCAATTTTATTTTTCCTGTGTTGGTTATGCCGATTTAAACAAATGCAACTTTGAAGGTCGTTCAATCTAGGCTGAATCCTACTCTATGTATGATACCAGCTAAGAGAAGACTGAAATGTGGTGAAAAAGGTGGAGTGGTGGCAGGAAAGAAGATACTTTTCTTCAATGCCGACCCATTGCATAATTGGACCAATGTTGTATGAACATAATATAATATAGCAGGGTTGCCACCAAGAAAAAATAAAAATCCTGTTTGAGCAGATCAAAAATCCTTAGAAATCCTTAAATAAAACACCCAAATCCTTAAAAATCCTTAAAATGCCTAAATGTACCAATTTCGATATGATATCGATATATCATAATGTAATTGTTGTAAAAAAATTGAATATATAATTTTTTTAAAGAGTAGGTAGGCCTATTTTTAATAAATAAATTTTTAAAAAATGTATAAAGAGTCTACCCACTCAGTTATATAACTGATTTTCAGTGGGGACAGTAAATCAAAGCGACCAAGCCAACCTGTAGCCCCGAATCAATCGGTAAAAAAAATGATTCGAGGCCAAATAGGGTTGATAGAATGATAAGGTATCACCATAAATGCATATTTTTACGATCTCACAACCGCGTTTTATGACCGGCACCTCCACCATATGCACCAGCCAGTTATTTATTTAGACTACCTACCGGACACTCCACCAAAATTCCGAAATTTTGCATTTTTGGTTGTAAATTTTGATATTTTACATCAAAAATATTCCACTTATCAATATCGCATTGAAATATAGATTTTTTGATTAGCCTAGTTAAAACGGCGTAAAACTAATTTTTTTTTTTTTTTTTTTAATCCGTAAATTGGACTAAAAATCCGTGTATCCGTTTGCACCCTCAAAATCCGTTAAAACGGATAAAATCCGTAAACAACGGCAACCTGTAATATAGTGATGAATATGATGCCAATCAATGGTGGAATCGCCCCTTAACTTTAACTCACAAAATAAATGCTTATTGTGAAATGCGTGAGGGTGGCCTGACGTCCCGGTTTTTCCAGGACAGTTTTCGTTTTCAAGCATCTAGTAAATTTGCACGTAACACTTCACTTCAAAGTTTTTAACTGCATTATTTCTGCTTATTGCGATTTTAGTGGTTTAAAACATTTTTCCGTAGGACTATCTATTGGATACAATGGATTACTGCAGGGCAGGTGTGTGTTTAATGATGACTTGCAGACGAGCATCCTTTCTAAACACGGAAAACACGATTTAAAAAAATCAACCATTTGTAAATATTTTCCGTGGGAAAATTGTTTTTGAAAAACATTTTCACCCCCTTTTCCCAGAAATTCTATGTCCTGGGTTTTTAGTTTATAATTATGGTCACCTTGGATCAAAATGAAGTCAATTATGAACAGTGCTTAATTTTTGGTAGTATGCAGTTCTACACCATTACCTTTTTGAGAGGTCATACATTGTATCTCTTCCTTTTTCACAGATTGAATGGTTGACTTTGGCATTTTACTACTTTGTTATATACATCACTATTATAGTTCAATTGTTGTTTTCCGTAGTGTTTACCGTCGTGTAATATTTTTGAAGTTTCCTTATTTTCCCTAAAAAATCTATGTTCTTGTCAAATCTATAAAATCATTAAATCATCAATTTTCCGGGGGCAAGCCTCCAGACCCCATTTACAGCCTGGAAATATATGGTTTTCAGTAAAGTCAGGGAATTTGGCAATTTTCAATACAAATTAAGCACTGATTACAAATTACCTAGGCCTACTGTATTTATTTATGCGAATATAAGCCTCGGTTATGTTTAAAAATATCATTGTACGTGAAGCCACGTGTCAATAGCTTAGCCTATTTAGGCTATTGGATATTTTTTTTTTTTTTTTAATTTGAGTGGTCAAATAGGGGTACGGACATTTTCTTGATAGCTTCATATATACCCTAATCGATAAAATTTATTCGTTAATTGCGGCAATGTATTGTTAAAAATTAATTACTTGTTTAAACGGTTCTTAAAAGTAGTTTTGATAGTAATTGAGATGGAACAGAACATCAATAACAAACCATGTATTCACCTCTAAAAGTTGCAGATATGCGCTCTGGCGGAGAAGCGCTCAACTGAAGGTTTGGGGGTAACTTCTACCGCGCGTATGCTTTTTCACACAGATTTGAATTACGATTGCATTAGTTTTGGGACTGTTGGCGATATAAATACATGCAACAGTCCACAATAGTGATGTTTGCTATAATCAAGAATACTGTAATAGAGTAAAAAATGACGTCTCAATATATCTATTGATCTTGAAAACGTTTAATTTTGCAAGTCAATGAAGTGACAAAATGTTGAGGATTGGGCTTTCATCATTTGATTTTATTGACGAAATTGACGACATGTCATACTCATAATAATATGTATAATGTATTTATGTATTTATTTTATTTATTTATTTAACGTTTATCCTGTTCATTTAAAAATGATTTACAATGGCGATATTGTTCATGATATTTTACGTCAAACCTTTTACAGTCGCCTGGTATAAAAGTACAACATATACAAAGGCCCCGGGGATCCATGAAGAATTCAAGTCCTTATTTGGTGACCTTTGCTTAATAATATCGCCATTGTGACACCATGATAATATTTAAAACTGAATATAATTTACGACCATGCATGTATGTAGGGTACTTAGGCAACCAAGCCCTACCACTCTCCACATGTTTTTAATTTAGAATATGTTGGGATTCAAAGGATATCAACTATGTAACATTTTCGTTAGAAATTAAGCAATCAAACTCCATAAGTAAATATAAACAATTGATCCAAGTATGGTTGATGGATCAATGCCGTAGAAATTAAGTGTAGCCATACCGTAATTTTTAAAATATTATTCAAAACACTATTAAGACATGTGTCTACCTAAACCATTGTATGATTTCATTATCTTCTTATTTCCACGCAATGTGTTGGCTTAACATTTTCAAATTTTCATACATAATACATAATTATGTTACTGTCAGTTACATATTATTATTATTCATTATTGTATTACACATGACATTGCATGACATTAGGCCTATATTATTACTAATTATTTTACCACACTATGTTACATTTTACTATACTTAGTTTAGTTCCAACTTTCTCTTATTTCTAGTCTTCATCAATATAGGCCATAACACTGTATGTAAAAGACCCCAATTTGTGGGTAAGATATACACTCACTGCATGTCAGTGCTAGAATATAATATATTGAATTCAATGTATATAATCAATTATGTATTACAAATCGTTCAGTAGGCCACCAAATGAAACAATGATACGAGATTTTGATGTGATTATTGACAATTAATGTCTTTCTGTGTGTGTGAGTGGGCAGGGTATTATTATACTACCACATTTGTTTTGCCGTTTACCACTCACGTGTAGCTTTATATGTTGTCAGTTGGAAAAACATAGAATGCTATGTTACGAGTGCAAAATGCAGGCACAAAAATCAACGAAAAACTATTATCATCTGCATGACACACCAAACCCATTATATAACGAGAATCGCCAATTTAACCATTTCTTCTCAAGCTTAATATCAGTAGCATATATTATTATTATAATTGTTGTCAGAGTCAGACATAAACATGTGTCGTTGTCGCTTTAAAAGACTTGATTTCCATACGCCAGCGCGTAGTAAACAGAGGCGAACCCCCAAACCTTCAGCCATATTGCAAGAATCCGCGCGACGGTGGCGCGATCTCTTATTACTTTTAGAGGCGAATAGGTCTAGGCACCGAGCGTTCATACAACTAGCGCCGTGAGTGTCAAATCTGGCATTAATTGTGCGAAGATTTGGCAATCAACCATCCTTTCCCATGCTAATTGTACATTTTTAAATTGCCATTATTAATCGTACTAGTTGCAATGGATATTGAAAATCATGTAGCAACAAAAATAAAGAAATTTGTTCTGTATCGTCGGCTGTACTAATCTAGTAGCCAGCACAGGACATTATGTCACATTTTACGCTTTTGCTAGGCCCCGTTTCTAAAACTTGAGCCAGATTTGATTTGTACGTTTTAGTTGGTGATGGATACAGTTGTGGATGGTCGAGGTTGTAAGAAATGCAATTATTTTGTTTGCCGAAATTTGTTTTTGGGATGTCAATACCCGGATATTTTCGTACCCGGGTACCCGCGATCGGTACCCGAGATACCCGCGGGTAGTAAATGTTCCATTAATCGTCATGGGTGTCAAAAGATTCAGAAAATCATTGGCAGTTGCAAAGTATTGGTAAAAGGGCACGCATGTTTTAGTGTACGATGACTACGATTCATGGGATCGGAGCAACTACATCAAGTGGAAAGGAACACTGATTGATTACTACATTCCTTTCATGCACATATGTAGGCCTACTCAACCGAAATCGGACCGTAGGCTGCTCAAGGTCAAATCTTGCCTTTATCCCGATGCATGTACTCCCGCTCCCCGATCACTACTTCCATATCAGTTCATTCAAAGTGATCTTCCACTTCATGTTTTCATGTTATCTCATCTTTCACTTCACACCAAATTAGGGATGGTACGTGCACACATTTACCAAGTATCCTTGATCAGTAAACAATTTTTATTTTATGCTGCTTTTATCCTGTGTGCGACCAGCCGAACTGTGGTTTCTCATGAACTAATTTAGGCTTACAGTCATTGTTTCATTCATATGCGCAAGTAGTCTCCAATTTCAACACTCTTCCAGTCTTCACATCGGCAACTTTGAGTCATCGCAAACTTGTAGGCCTACATTCAAATGTCATTACAACCGGGCAAAACACTAATTTTATAGTGTTTCGAAATTCGGCGCATTGGCATCTGTTTTGTCTTGAGTGCAACCGATATCGTATAGTTTGCTCAATGTCAAGCCTTGTTCGCCGCTATCTCTAAGCTCCCCCCCCCCCCCCAACTTGCGCCAAATTCCGTATCAGATCATTCAACAACCTCTCTCAAACACTCATCGCTACAATCACAGCAGCCAGCCACGAGGGGGAGGGGTATAGTATTGTCTGTTCCGTGAAAAAGATCGGGTAATTCCGGGGAACGGGTAATGAAAAATTGGACCCGTACCCGCGGGCAACGGGTACCCGTTGACATCCCTAGCATGAAGGAAATGTCACATGAGACAGACCCTAGCCTAGAGGTAAACACAACCAGATTATTAACTTTCTCAAACTAATAACAATAGTATGCTTAAAGAAAACCTACCTATAGTAAGAGCCTACCACTAAGAGTCCTGTGCGTTTTTTTTTTTTACATGAAATTGTACTAGTGTATTTTAAATCCATTTCTTTCCGATTGAAAATATTACACACGTCTATAATTTACATTCTATCATTTCGTAGATGGGACATTGAACTGTTCACTTCATAAGAACAAAGAACTTAAAAGCTTTGCATATCAAAGCACTTCCGGAATTTATATCTCTGTTACTGTATGATTCACATGACAGTAGGTTTGTTCGTTTGTCCTGAGATCACTACTCCAGGAGTAAGATATTGGCAAAACACCGTTTTTCTGTCCAGGAGTAAGTTGTGATAGGTGTAACTTGCAACCGTTTTTTTGTCCAGTTTACTCCAGGATAGGGTTACCATACGTCCGGTTAAAGCCGGACATGTCCTCTTTTTTTATGTCTGTCCGGGCGTCCGGGCGGTTTTTTCAAAATAATGCAAAATGTCCGGTTATTTCACCCAATTCCATGCAGAGGCGCATGCGCACCCTTCCGCCCCCTCACTTACCATCCACTGACCGTAAATCGCCGAATACGAGCAGCCGATCATGTCCGAGCGTGTCACACAACACGCCAGGCTAGGCTGTGCAGCAAGCAGTGTACTATCACGTGATTTAGTTACCATTTCCGTACGTTTCGTGCCTTGTGTCCACGTCGTACGGCGTACGTAAGGAAGTGTTTGTAGGCCTGGGCCACTTGTCTTAGTTTTGTCATAAAATGTAGTGTTCATTTAAAAAATAACCCCACAATTTAAAAGGCGTCGGCACCACTGTCCTTCCTTGACCCTTGTTCAGATCGCTCTAAACGCTATCCTGACGGTAAAAATGTCCAAAAAAATTTCGCCTCCGGCGGCTGGGGCTCCGCCCCAGACCCCTTGTAGTCCGCGAATGTCTGTGAACGAAATGTCCTCTTTTTTGCTGAGACACTTATGGTAACCCTACTCCAGGAGTAACTTACTACAAGTGAGACTGGAGTAAGGTTTTTTCACCAGCTACTGAAGTAGGAGTAGGAGCAGCCAAAACAATCTCAACTGACTCAAAACCGTTCTTTTGTCCAAGTTGTAGTAACTGTGATTTTTACTCCCATCACCGTTTAACCGATTTACTCCTGGAGTAAAGTGTTTTAGTTGAAGCAGAACAAACGAACAAACCTAGTGCATTCGGTCAAATGTCAATCAATCGGAAAGAAATGAAATGAATTTTTAATGGTATAATTTTTCATGTAAAAAGGAAACGCACGGGACTCTAAGGGGTAGGCTCTTACCATAGGTAGGTTTTCTTTAAGCATACTATCGTTAGTATTAGTTTGAGAAAGTTAATAATCTGGTTGTGTTTACGTCTAGGCTAGTCTCAAATGTCTCATGTGACATTTTCTCTAAGCAAAGCAAACAAAAACAAATTTCAGCAAACAAAATAATCGCATTTCTTATGACCTCGACCATCCACAACCACAACTGGATCCATTACCAACTAAAACGTATGAATCAAATCTGGCTAGAAGCGGGGCCTAGTAAAAGTGTAAAATGTGAGGTACCATGGGAAAGGATGGGTGATTGCCAAATCTTCATACAATTAATGCCGAAAGGGGCCACCCAGAGCTCTTCGTGTATTTTCAGTGGCGCTCTCAGTGGCCAATCTCGGTGCCTATTGCCTAGAGGGAATTAAGCAGATTATCTCAGGCGACCATGCCAAATTATTGCACAAACTAGGGGCTGGTCATAGGGCAAAATACATTGTCAGGAAATAAATACTAGGCCTAATAACAAACTTCGAACGTTATTAAAATGTACAATATTTAATTTGATTTTTTTAAATTAATAAAGATCTAGGCATAGGGTACTTACCTATCTATTCCCTATCCTAGATATTGGAAGTTTGTGAAAATTCTCTATTGGTCTCTGAACACAAGGTAATTGTGAGTGTGTATTTTTAAAAATGTAGAAATCCTCGACACTTAGATAAGAATGTTTAAAAATAAATAAATTCTGGCAAATGAATAAGTTATCTCTCATCATGCATGAATTATGTTGCAGCATGTCCTAACTAATGATCAAGTTCTGGCAATGGTTCGTAACACAATGGATGATGGGACTTGTTTAAATAACTACGAGTCCCAAGATGATGTACCTATACCAAAACTTACTCGCTCAAAAGCAAAGTAAGTATTGTATTTTATGGCTTCTTTTGTCTTGTTTTAATAGGACGCTTAAAAGACTGAATTCCTTAGGTAATAGGCACCCCTTGTTGATAAGAACTTCATTTTCATATGGGAAATAACAATAAAATGCATGCACTCTGAATTTAGGAGTTTTTCCTAATAAATAAACAATTAATCTAGGTGCCCGTTAGGGCGCCGCAGCCAAGCCTAGGCATGCTACAAACTCGGGCACCTTATACAGCAAGCAGAATTGGTGTGATTTCGAGGTGTTACCCTGCCGTCATGAAACGTGATGTGAACTTGAAAACCATCAAAACCGAGGGGATTTAGGTAGGTACCTGTCAACACATGCCAAATTTGGTTGGGGTACGAGCATTCCTTCTTAGTGAAAAAATGGCTTGAAACATGCTCAAAATCACTTAATGGATGTTAGCTACTGCTACGGTCTAATTCGTCAGTTTCAATCGGCAAACGATTCTGCCCAAACGGGTCGGGCTACAACGTTCATATTTTACATGTACATTAAGGTTATAGTGATATAGTGCCTTTTGAAAGAAAAAGTTGAAAAAGTTTGCTGGAAGGCTTCCAAATAAATGTTTTAATATAAGCTTTTTACAAGAATATAATCAACAAGTAATTATAGTTACTTGACAATGATCACCTACATTGTTTACAAAAAACAAGTCTTTGGACCACTAGATATTTTTAATTCTATTGTTAATTGGTAATACCATATCAATTTAATCGACTTTGATAAAATTATTGTATTTTAACTAGGGTTGCCGTTTGCGTTTGATAATCGAAATATCGATCAATACGATTATTTCCCGAAACGATCGATAATCGATACAGTTTTCCAGAATCTCTTCCAGCTCGCCCGCCCGAAATTTTGTAATTTACTGCCCGCTCTGCAGAACTTCATAAAATAGTACATTAATGGCTTTATTCCGTGAAAAATGCGGCTACTGTGAGATCTACAACACGCGTAAGGCGTAAAGTACGAAGCGCCTGCACTGCTGCAGTAGGCTAGTAGCATGACTAGGGTGACCATAATTCTAAAAGTAACAACCAGGACACATGTACTTTCGTTTTGTATGGACTTGCGCCGCCGGAGGCGGAAAATTTTTGGGGCAATTTTTCCCCCAAGATAGCCTGTAGTGAGATCTGAGACAGGTCAGGTGGGGGGGCTGGCCTTTGCCTTGAGAGTGCGGCGCAAGTAAAAAAGTCAGGTTCCAGGAAATGATAAGCAGGCGCAATGACTGACGCCTCGACAAGACACTCGACCCTCGATTGTTTCAACCCGCTCGCCGGCAGCCCCCCACCCACACCCACCCCTTCCCCATCAAGCTGAAACAAGTTCACTGCAGCAACAAAGTGGTAGCCCAGTCCCAGAGAGAGTTTGTATTTTGTAGTACTAGGAAAACGCTTAAGTCCCGCCGCGTTGATGGATGAGCGTAATTTTTTTTTTATACGAAAAAAGCGTAAAATTGCGATTTTTTTAATAGATAATTTTTCGATTACGCTAAAATTTCACACGAATATATTAATTCATAAAATTAAAGTTCTGTGAAAAAATCATTAAATGGATAAATTATGAGAAATAATTTTTCGATCGATTTTTCCCTCCGTGCAGTTCTTCGTTCAGAGATTTTATAGACCTCCATAAAATTTCATCGCAATTGGAGTATTGGTTTAGCCGGAATCGTGTTCACAGACACACAAAAATAAAAAAAAAAAAGAAAGAAAGAAAAAAAAAAAAAAACATTCCTGATTTTTTCTCCTTCCTGATTTTTTCTCCAGTGCAGTGAAATGGAATCTTTGCTTATTAGTATTCATATTTAATATTATTTTGTATTAACTAGTATTGGCTTTCTTTTGAAAAATTATATTGTGTATTAATATAAATTTAAATGGAAAATATGAATTAATTGGATGATCTCTTAAAACCGGGACATTTTGCTGTCCCGAGAACTATTTTCGGGACACCGGGACGTCTGGTCACCCTAAGCATGACGCGTGTGTGTTACGGGCCGGCTCGGCTCGGGCGGCTGCACTCCCGCGCTGATTGCTCAACCTCGTCGCGTCACACTCACAGCCAATTAGTACATCTTTCAAGGTCAACAAGTATTTTATCAAGATACATTCCTCCCCACTCCACGCCAACTTGGTATCGCTTTACTTCATTCCGTAGTGCTACGATAATATTATCTTATCAGTTCTCTCACATCAATATTACGTCTTCTTCCAAACGAATGTCCAACATTATTCATCTCGTCGCGTAACAAATATCGGAGCATTGAATAATTAAACTGATAATATCTCATAAATGAATGAACAACAATCACAACAAAAGCTGAAATGAAACTTCACAGAACCACGATTTCCAAGAAGAACGACCTTCACAAAGACAACACTCAAGCCGGGTAGCGTCTTGTCTATTCCACGTAGCGCGCTCTCGTAGGGCCGGCCAGACGCGTGGGGGGGGGGAAGCTCGTGAAAGACGTTGCTAGCGTGGAAAAACCCTGTTTTGAGCAAATAAAAGGAACAAAAGAATGAACTCGCAAAAGGTCCACGGTCCACGTTTGTATGCGAGCAAGTTTAGGCCTAATTTTGATTTGATTATCGATTATCGATTGATATTTTTTATCGAACGGCAACCCTAATTTTAACAAATAATTTTGTAATGGAACTTGAAAAAGTAATAAGATCCCACATATAACAAAAAACTTGTAAAAAAAAAAAACAGCCAAACCTTACACAATCAAACGCAATGAGATCTAAAAGAAATGCCAAGCTTATGTACCCTCCTACATTTTCGCAATCTTAATACATAAATTCACTTTGCCCTGTGACTGTATCCTTGCAAAGCTTGGCAAAATAAATTTGCACAAACTTTTACATTTAAAACAATAGTTGCAAATAAAATTTTGCAACGCTTTGCAAGGATCCAGTCATAGGGCAAAGTGAATTTATGTATTAAGATTGCGAAAATGTAGGAGGGTACATAAGCTTGGCATTTCTTTTAGATCTCATTGCTTTTGATTGTGTAAGGTTTGTCTGTTTTTTTTTTACAAGTTTTTTGTTATATGTGGGTACTATTTAGCCTAGATGTAACTGTCATACTATTAAAGGCTTAGTCCTATGTTATGCTAGCCAGTGTTTGCCAAACATTTCTTCTATCCTTGACATTTAAACCTGATCTACCATGTAGAGTCGGCCACGAAAGTGCTTTTAAATAGTAGGCCTATACGAATTTCAGTTTTATGAAGAGCAAATCTTGCGTTTTGACGGTTTTATTAATTTTGAGGCAAAATTTACGGACATAGTATGAACAGTTTTGTATAGGCCTACAGTTATATTAAACTTGTCAAAATAAGCATACATCACATCCCTCTAATTCGTTTATTTAATTGAACATTTTTTATATTAATAGGAGTTCTATTTGCAGCAATTCAGTTGAGGAATTTTGGTTTTACAGTTTGTGCAAATTTTGGTGTTTGGCTGTGATTCAACTTTAGTTGAGTAAAGATTACTAACTATAATGCAAAATGTGATACCAGCATAAAAATTAGCAATTATGTAGATTTTGTAATGAGAAATTTGAAAATAACAGGCTCCACGATGGGGTCTTACTATTTAGCTATTAATTGGTTAATTATGTGACACGAATTTCAAAGTGGCAATAAATTAGTCATGTTTGGTATTAATAAAGAGCATTTTTTACCTATATACAGAAAAAAAATACATTGAAAAAATATATTGAAATATACATAAGTTATAGTTAAATATGTTGATTTTGCTGATTTTTTAGTTTTTGAACCAAAAGATCAACGTTAAAGTAAAATTTCTTTAAACCAATGAAATCACAGTGTTCACAAAAGAGCTGGTACCTAACTATAATTAATATATCGTTTTTCAATTTTCAATAATAATAATTACAATATATTTAACACAAATAACAATATGGCGTAAAGATGTCTGACTATGGTACAAAATATGATACCAACTTAAAAATTTAGCAATCTTAAAGTTTTTGTAATGAGAAATTAAAAAATAACTGCTCCAAGCTCAGTGTTTAGTATTTAACTATTAATTGATTAATTAATTAACATTAATTAGTTAATTTAGTCCAAAATTTTCAAAGTGAAGACAAATTTGTAGTGTTTGGTATCAATTGAAAGCATTTTTTACCAACATTAAGAAAAAAAATATACATGTCATAGGCCTAGTAAAATATGTTGATTTTGTGATTTTTTTTAGTTTTTGAACCAAAAGATCAACTTTAAAGTAAAATTTCTTCTAACCAATGATAACACAGTGTTCACAAAAGAACTGTTAATTATTATTGTGTCGTTTTTCAATTTTCAATAATAGTAATTACAATATATTTTACACAAATTAGCCTAACAAATTTTCTTAAATTGAAAAGTTACAGAAACATGTTGTGTGACGTAGCAAAATGCATCATTTGACTTGTTTATATCAATCTTAAAGACTTTGTAATAAGAATTTTGAAAATCACTGGCTCCAGGCTGAGTTTTGAGTATTAAGCGTCAACATTTGCTATTATATAGTGGTATCTATCTAGCACTATCATCACGCGGGGGATAGTTGCATGTGCCAAACGAATACTTCAATTTCGCTTCACCCAGAGAAAAATAGCTCTGGTGCTTGTTGGTTGTTGGTGCTTGTTGGTGACAAATACTTTCATTTGATACCAAACATGACAAATTTATCTTCCCTTTAATATTTTTGGACATAATTAAGTAATTAATTTTATTAATCAATTCATAGTTAAATACTCAAAACTCAGCCCGGAGCCAGTGATTTTTGAAATTCTTATTACAAAATCTTTAACATTGATATCGACAAGTCAAATGATGCATTTTGCTACATCATACAACAATAAACAATGCTTTCAATTGATTCCAAACACTACAAATTTGTCTTCACTTTGAAAATTTAGGACTAAATTAACTAATTAATGTTAATTAATCAATTAATAGTTAAATACTAAACACTCAGCTTGGTGCCAGTTATTTTCGAATTTCTCATTACAAAAACTTTAAGATTGCTAAATTTTTAAGTTGCCTGGTATCATATTTCATACCATAGTTAGACATCTTTACGCCATATTGTTATTTGTGTTAAATATATTGTAATTACTATTATTGAAAATTCAAAAATGATATATTAATTAAAAAATTATAGTTACCAACTCTTTTGTGAACACTGTGATATCATTGGTTTGAAGAAATTTTACTTTAACGTTGATCTTTTGGTTCAAAAACTAAAAAATCAGCAAAATCAACATATTTAACTATAACTTATGTATATTTCAATATTTTTTCAATGTATTTTTTTCTGTATATAGGTAAAAAATGCTCTTTATTAATACCAAACATGACTAATTTATTGCCACTTTGAAATTCGTGTCACATAATTAACCAATTAATATTAATTAATTAATTAATTAATTAATAGTTAAATAATAAGACCCCATCGTGGAGCCAGTTATTTTCAAATTTCTCGAATTACAAAATCTACATAATTGCAAATTTTTATGCTGGTATCACATTTTGCACTAGAGATGAGTTTGAGAAGACACTTTGATCGCACTACTTTGGTATTTTCTGGTTCAAAATTGATCAATTCATCCACATTTTCTGAAATTAAAAAACTAGAGAGATTTGTCTTTGGCGTTGGTTGCAAATTTCATGGGACTCGATCCATAGGCCTAGTCCTAGGCTACTAAAAAAATATTTTAAGGTATTTAATTTCAAAGATTATTCACAAGGGTCTGCCTGCATAAAACCGCTGTCATTTTGCTTTTTAATCTCCAAAAATTGCTTTTTTTGTGTCTCTAGACCCCTAGCCTAGGGAAAAAGTTTTTTGGGATTTTTTTTTTAGAAACTCTACTTTAGCCTAGGCTATTCCTTGAAAAGACACTTTAAGATAAAAATATTGTTGGGGCTTTTATGGAAAAATTCCAGTTAAAAATGTTCATTTTATCAAAACCTCATTTGCCAGTTATCTGGTTTATACATGCAGCACCTGAATTATAAAGGCAATTGCTAACGCAATCACTTTCAGGGAGTTGTATGAGAAGCAGCCAGAGATGGTGTGGACTATGACTCCCACCAAGCGGCCAGTCGTGTCAGAATGTCAAGCGCTTATCAACCAAGTTTTGCCAGAGGACGAAAGTGATGAAGAGTATAAACCAAATGAAGATGATTTGCGGAGCATCATCAGTGACTTCGACTTCGAGTCTCAGGCCAACACTCCCTTTGCGGCTTCCACCCCAAGGCCACCGTCGAATCTAGACTGTTCCACACAAACAAGTGTAAGTAGGCATACGCCTAGTACTAAATACAAAATCTGGGTGATAGTGTGTTGTGTAGCAAATAGAATCAGTGGTTTGTTTTTGTCCCTGCTTCCAATGTAGAAGTTCCCCAGTTCAAATTCTGTTCTCAAAATGAAGAGGAATAAAAGTATATCTATCTAATGCAGTAGATTTTTTGTTTAAACTAGCCTAAAGTCCCTGAAAAAAAACTTGAAAAAATTAAATATCAACACCAATTTGAAAGTTAAATATATGTTACTCATGAGTCATGGCAGGGTTGCCACTTTCAGGATTTTTAAGGTGTCTTAAGGACTCCAGGATTTCCTACCTTGGTTAAAAATATATGAAATTAATACATTATTTTTAATTCAGCCTAAAAAGCAATCGACAGTGGGTAATAAAATCATTAGTAGCACCGGGTATTAGCAATAGTAAACCCAGTGAGCATAGACATGATGGTGAAAACTAAAATGTTGATACGTATTCTAAGAAAATTCAGATTCTTAACCTTTTCTAGATTACGGCGTAATATTACGTCCGCGCACTTTGCTTTTTTTTAAATTTTAAAATTTTCCAAAAAAAAATCCCATTTTTTTTTTTTTTTTACTTGTTTATTGAACTCTGCATCAATGAAGTCTTCTTCAGAACTTAAATGTACATTCCTAGTTTTATAGGCCAAGTTAAATAATCTGCAAAAAATGTTTAAAAAAACCACTCCTGAAAAGGTTTAAGAGTCGCGAAATTACAGTTTTTCCGTGATATCTCGAGAACGATGCAAAGTACCTAAAAACTGATTGCAGACAACTACGGTAAGTGGTTTTGTCAAAAAATATAATGCAAGAAAAAATATTTATAATAATCGGTGCGGTTTGTATTTAAGATAGACCCCTATGCATTTAATTAATTAAAAATAAAATAAAAACTTAATTAGGCCCTACCATCACATAACAATTTTTTTTGTACATGCTATCTATAGTTCTCACAAAACCATATAGCTGTCTGCAAACAGTTTTGCAATATTTTGCAGCGTTCTCGAGATATTACAATTAAAAAAACGTAATTTTGCTTGCTTTTAATTTTGCGGCTATCCATCCCTCTTAAGCCAATGCTCGCATGTAAATATTATGTAATGCTAGTTGAGTTCTCAAAAGTCAATGTGGCACTACGTATTATTGTATGGAATCCTGAAAATTTTGATAATTCCTTCACGGAATATTGTTCAAGATACTAAATAGCTATTTTCAAGGATAAAAATAATTACTTGGTGGCAACCCTGAGTCATGGCATTATATTGTCAAAACTACCACCAGGCAATTACCAAAGTAGGGCTAGACTATGACATTGATTCCAAAAAATTGCAATCGATCATTGTGACTTACAAATCGATTCCCATGTCAAAAAACAAAAATGCAAAAAAAAATTGATTGATTGAATTGGGGCTCTGCTGTAGCCTGCTGCGTACAGCATACAATTATAAAACGCCAATCCTCCATAGATCGTCATAGGCCTACATGCATACCTATCCTTGAAGATTGTCTAATAGATTACCTACCGGGCGATAATTTTTTTGTGGGCCCTGTTTTACATGACCACATTTTTTATTCTATGCGCAGCTATTATGGCAGTGCCTGTGATGACGTATCAGCCATCTCCTGTACCCCGCTTGTAACAGAACTATATATTGCGAAATGTGTGAGCTGTGTTGTCGTCTATCAACCGTACTGCCTACACTACAGTTGAGTGCGATCGACGTTTGGTGAGGAGATGGAGAGACAGTAGACACATGTTTCACCACTTTGCTACGCTCCAAAAAACTATGCGTGAACATTTTAGACTATTGAGTGACTTATCAATTCCATCCACTTCCGTACCAGTCGTAAAGGCACCTAGTTTAGTGTTACTCCAACCGATCACTAATCGGTAACTGTTTAACCGTTCCACACTATTAATGTATCTATTGAACAGGGTTCTTGGATAGAAGATTGCCACTCATTAGAAAACATTGGCCAGAGAACGAGATCCAAATTTTCGTTGAGTGATACAGCTCTTGAGACCCTGGAAAAGACTTTGGTGCCACCCGACATCACCACAGACATGTACGAACTAGAATGTGATGATGACGACTGGAAGGATTTCTTGAAGCAGTTTGCAGAGCCGCTCAGTAAGTCTAAGTATGGGGTCCTAGGTTTACAGTTTTACACCTATTCAGGTCATCAATGTAACAATAGAGGCTACTACACCTAGTACAATAGTTGAGATAGACAAAAGCATAAATCTTCATTCCCCGTCTGGGCCCGGGGTAGAATTTGGCCCAGAGCATGGCTCTGTTAATCGTAAGAGGCGATTCAAGAGAAAAAGTCCACCTCGCAAACATCAGCTAGTAAGAGGGGAGTATATTACTCCCCGAAACTAGAGGCGAGCTCTGGCAATCGTCGTCGGGGCCTCCCCCCTCCCTTGACCTCCCCGACGACGATGACAAATGACATAACGAATGATGACGATGACAAAGACGATGACGACTGAACGTGAGAAACCCCCTTCCTCCACTTACCCATGGCTGGTTCTGACCAGCATGGGCCCCTCCTCCCCAAATTCCTTAGGCTATAGTGGTGCATTATGACCTAATGGTTGACGCGTCCTTAATCCAAATAAATCTTCATTGTTGATGATAGTGCTTTGTTATTTCAATATTACAAACAATCAACAAATTACTAACAAACTAACAACAAACAACAAATTACTGCTAACAGCATTGTATGTGAGACCGTGGGACAGAAAGAGGTTGTTACGAGTGATCACGTTCACTTAATAGCCACACTTGTGTCATTGATAATTCCTTCACGGAATAATGTTCAAGATACTAAATAGCTATTAACTTGGCTTGTTGGCTCACAATTTAATATAGCCTAGTAACAGTAACTGATATTTTAATACATGTTGTATAGAAAATAACAGATGCATCAGTTTTGTTTATTTTAATTTTTAATTTAAACAATCAGCAAAGTTTACTAAAAAGAAAAGAATGCTTGGTGACAGTCAGTAGTCCAGTGCACACTTTGCACATGGGTTATGGTTATGATTTAGCCGCCTCACAGCCTTATTGGATGAGCGTAGCGAGCGAAGCGAAAACTTCAATTTCACTGACCCCCCAAAAAATTTAGCTCCAATGTTTTTTTTTTTTTTTTTTTTGTATTTTTGTCTGTTTGTTAGCAGGATTCCGGGCAAACGGCATAAGCGATCTTGATGAAAATTTGAGGGGACCTTCGTTTTCTCTGAACTTAGAGGTGTATTGTTTTTGGGTACAATCGAAGAAATATTTCTCATGAATATCGTACTTTTACGATTTTTTTCGATTTTTAGTGCGATATTTTCGTCATATTTGGACCGATTCTGACCAAACGGGTGGGGCTACAACGTTCATATTTCACATGGACATTAAGATTATGGTGATGAAGTACCTTTTGAAAGAAAAAGTTGAAAAAGTTAGCTAGAATCCATAGAAATAAAGGTTTTAATATTAGTTTTTCAATTTTTAGTGCGATATTTTCGTCACATTTGGGCCGATTCTGACCAAACGGGTGGGGCTACAACGTTCAGATTTCACATGGACATTAAGGTTATGGTGATGTAGTACCCTTTGAAAGAAAAAGTTGAAAAAGTTAGTCAGAATCCACAGAAATAAAGGTTTTAATATGAGTTTTTTGAGGTTTATAATACCAATTAACAAGTATAACAATAGAAACTTGACAACAATCACCTACAATGCATTCAAAAAGCACTTGCAAAGGAAAAGTGCAAACAAACGCAAACAAAAAACTTACAAAAAAAACGCTCATCCATCAACGCGGCGGGACTTTAGCGTTTTCCTAGTTTATTTGCACAACAACATAATTTCCTCCATGAATGAAGGGGCAGACTGTGAATATGTTGAACTGCATCACTTGCAGCGCTTCTGTCATATGGTCTTATATACAACTGGCTAAAGTTAAAAATAATAATGAAATTTCCATGAGAATTTCACGATTCTAGCTGAAAATGTGTACTCTTACTATTAAAACTAGGGATGTCAAACGATATGAAAATTCAAATCGATTATTGCGCCGAAATGAGAATAATATTGCGATAAGATCGTGCCAAAAAATATCACTCTGATTCAGTCAATTTGTAGGTAATCATATCACGATATATCGCCATAAAACTCGCTTGTCTCACATAGGCTTCAATTTGGATTGCGCACCATCTCAACGCTGGTCGGCGGATTGGCCTCCCCCCCTCGGTGCCCCTCCCACGAGCGAGTGTGCGAGAGGGAGCGGTGAAGCAAGAGAGATTGATTGATTGATTGACGTCTTTATTTCAAGGCGGGATTAAGGCTAGCAAAAACTTATCTTCCATCCAACCTTTAAGGAGTTACATACATACATAATCTTCTATATATATATATAAACAAATGTATGTCTGTTTGTCCTTTATGCATTACTACACCACTCACCCGATCTCCATGAAACTTGGCACATATATGTATTTTTTCACGGGGAAGGTTTCTATGCTATCCATTTTGTTGTAGCACGTGGTGATCGGTGCCTGCAACACATAAAGTGAAAAAAACAATAATGTTTTTCGAATGTAGTGTAGTGTAGTGCATCTGTCAACCAGTCGCAGAGTATGTTATTGATGGCGTAATGGCAGGCCTACTGATGACAAATTAAGTTTTATTTAGATAAGGAAGACCGTTCTGCGTTCTCAACTGTACCGGTAATAAATATTAAAAATGCCCCCCCCCCCCCCCCCTTACAATTAGGGATTTTGGTTAATCGGTGAACCGCGGTTAATATCGCCAATTAATCGATTAGCTAATTAACCAATTGATCCCACCCCTATAGACTACACCAACACACATAACAAAAACTTGTAGAAATACAGCCAAACCTTACACACTCAAAAGAAATGAGATCTAAAAAAGGGCCAAGCTCATCTACCCTTCCACATTTGCGCATTCTTAATTCATAAACGTACAGTGTCCCATAACAGCATCCTCGAAAAGCTTGGCAAAATAGAATTTGCGATTATTAATTTAAACGTAATAGTTCAACCAAGTTCTTTTTTCTAATTAATTTAAACGTTATAACATGCAAATTTTATTTTGCCAAGCTTTTCGAGGATGCTGTTATGGGACACTGTACGTTTATGAATTAAGAATGCGCAAATGTGGAAGGGTAGATGAGCTTGGCCCTTTTTTAAGATCTCATTTCTTTTGAGTGTGTAAGGTTTGGCTGTATTTCTACAAGTTTTTGTTATGTGTGTGATCTCATTACTTTTTCAAGTTCCATTGTAAAATTATTTGTTGAAATATAATAATTTTATCAAAGTTGATTTAATTTCTATGGTATTAGCAATAACATATGCAACAACAACGCACTGTCCATACCACTGGTTGCTATATTTCCTATTAAAAATATCGATCTTTGGTTGGTTATCGCTCACTCGTCGATTGCGTCGGGGCCTGCAGGGTTGGCTTGGTCGCTTTGATTTAAAGTCCCCCACTGAAAATCAGTTATATAACTGAGTGGGTAGACTCTAAATAAAATTTATTTATTTATTTATTTATTTAAAATATCTAGACCCGGATTCATGTACATCCTGGGTATAGGTGGTATAACCATGGTATAACGACGGTAAAAGGACTGGACCCCAATTCTTGAGTTCGTGGGAGATAAGTTGAAAACGCAATTTGAAAACGGAGTCGTTTTCGTTTTCGAAGAAATTGGTATTCTTGAACGGTATCGTAGAAAACGTCATGGGTTGTGAGTTGAAAGAGTATTGCTGTTATTCACGTGGGGTACGGTTCACGAAATCCAGACACTTTAAAAAGATTTGCGTAGCAAAGAGCTCGAAAACGTTCTATATTTATTCTAGATGGCAGTGCCTTCATAAACGCGGGCCAATCGAAAGACGAGTTGCATGAAATGATTTGATTGTTGCAATTATGTAAACAAACAGATGAGCACGCTAATATTCGACACCTCGCTTTGACATTGTGTGTAGCAGCAAGCTGACTTTGATCATGGCTAAACATGGCTAAAAAGAAAAGAATATGTGTATTATTTCCGTACATTTTTGTAAATCCTAGGTGGACAATCATACTATTGTTTATCTGAATTAGGCTTTTAGTAATCAAAACTAGTTATTTGTGCGGGAAGTTTGTCAGAACAAGGTTGTGCTGGCCTAGGGTTGGCTAGGCTTGTCAAACATGTAATGTAAGTATTTATTTATCTAGTCCTTTAGCCTAATGGAACTTTAGACCTACACTGTTGTATTATAAATAATTTTCTACATCTGGGCCTAGGCCAGGGACGGTTCCTGATTTGTTTTATGAGAGTATAATGACACCTTTTCTCGTTCCACACAAAGAAGAAAAATTTTAAATGTCCGCCATTTGTTTACGTATCGCACTTTCCCGCCTAACTCTGCTTGTACCGTCAACAAGTGTCAAGTAACTATAGTTACTTGTTGATTGTATGCCTAGTGTATAAGGCTTATTTTAAAACCTTTATTTGGAAGCCTTCCAGCAAACTTTTTCAACTTTTTTTTCAAAAGAGACTATATTACTATAACCTTAATGTCCATGTAAAATATGAACATTGTAGCCCCACCCGTCTGGTCAGAATCGCGGGCCGATTGAAACTGACGTATAAGATGTTAGCAGTAGCAGTAGCTAACATCCTTAAAGTGATTTTAGCATGTTTCAAGCCATTTTTTCACCAAGAAGGAATGATCGTACCCCAATAAAATTTGGCATGTGTTGTCAGGTACCTAAATCCCCTCGATTGTGATAGTTTTCATGTTCACATCACGTTACATGACGGCTGGGTAACACCTCGAAATCACCCCAACTCTACTTGCTGTATAAGGTGCTTGAGTGTGTAGCGCGCCACAGCCTGGCTGCGGCGCCCTAACGGGCACCTAGATTCATCCGGTAGCACATATATTATATATTATTATTATTTTTATTATTATTATTATTATTATTATTATTATTATTATATATATTATATATAACGGAATAATATTATTATTTACTTTGTATAAAATACATCAATTCATGAAGTTGTGTTGAATACCGTTTTAAATAATACTAGATGATAATAATATAGATCAACTGATCAAGTATCATTTTAAATTTATTTAATGTTACCGGTAAATAAATTGTTGTTTTGATAGGGTAGTTCACTCCATCGATCGACTTTAATGTTGTACTTCTATCGAGAATGGCTGAAAGGGCTCAATATTGTGCACATTGGCAGCCACCAGATTCTGTAACAGTTGAATGTTATCTCTACAGTAGTAGTTACGGTAATATATTTTTTGTTTTTTCTATTCCCGTTACAGAAACAAACTTAAACGACACAATTGATGATGATGACGAGGCAGATCCAGAGTATAACCTGTTGGCAGATGAAGATGATGCTGAAGATTGTAAGTTAGCATGTGAATTGCTAATATAGTAACTCCTGAGTTATATGATCCAGCAAATAACCATACCATAAAAAATGAGAAAATCTGAACTATATTGTATGAACTATTAAACCTGCACAAAATATTTGTAATGTGTTTTCTACATCATACATTCCACTTTTTAATGTAATTTTTTATATTGGCATATATCTATAGAAAAATTGAAAATGTTAATGTTAAATGCATTTCATAGGCCTAATTTAATTTTCTCAGGCCTGTAGTATAACAAATGTAAACCTTTGTTCCGCGCTATAGTTGACAGGAAGGAGGAGCTTCGCATGGATCGTGGAGTCAAGGTCTCGAAGAAAGAAGTCAACTTGCTGATGAAAGAGCTCATGGACATGTACGAAGATTATGAAAACTACCAACCAATCAACCGTCCAGAGAGTCGCAAACAGATGCCGGAGGTGGAACAAGTAAACTGCTGCATGGTGCAAGATCTTCCTGCTGAAGTGGCTAGCACCTCACAAAGTATGGTACGGACCATCATGATTCAGATCTTAAGTACCTACTTTTATGTATTTGTAAATCTTATTAGCAATTGGAATTATTTTCATTGCTGGTACCAAAAATCAGCATTGTAGGCATTTCAAATTAAGCTTGCACTGGCTGGACCCTTATTCTGTAACTATGTAATAATTGTCACTTCACGGCGCTGTGACAAGTTATCATTTCACGTGAAAAAAATCACGTGAAAAGAGCGATTCTGAAAGCCAAGTGAGAAGTTCAGTTGTCACAAGCACAGGGATTCGGTTAAACTTCAAAGCGCTGAGCCATCGTAGCACGTAAAGTATTTCCACCAATCAGAATGAAGCTAAAGGTAAATATCACTAATGGCGGCTTGTGTCAGAAAAATAAAGCAATAATTGTATCAATATAATCAATCAATATATCAAATATAATATATATAATCAATATAAAATTTTTGTGATACATGTTTCAAGGCATAATCTCGTCAGTCTTATCAAAAACAGAATCATTTCTAGACCTAGTCAACCTTAACCTACAAAATGTTAGGCTAGGCGTAGGCCTTCCTTTCCTAGGCTGTCCGTGCTAGGGCCTAGCTTTGATATTTTATAATCATATTGAACACACTTCTTCCCAATTCTTAATTTTAAAGATGCGTTTCTGATTGGCTGCGAGACCTAGGGCTTACTGGTATCTTGTGACAGTCGTAAGTCTCTAGAAACATAAATAAGTAGTAGGCCCTAGAGCCTATGTAGGCATAGAGAAAGTTGCCCTAATTATGACGCCCAACAGTAGGTCTAAGCCTAAGGTTAGTTGTCCAAAGGCCCTACACAATAGACATAAGTTCACATAACCTCACTTTGCAAAACAAAACAAATACACAACCTCACTTTTTCTTTGAAATCTGTGGAAAAAAATAACGTATACATTTGAAAGGTGCAAAAAGTAACAACAGAAAGGTTAAAACAGCACAGTATAATACATTTAATAGCTTTAGCTTTGTTTATTTAATATCCCTTGGCTTTAACAAGCTTTGTGATAAGTTCTCACAAACATTTTTGTATGTGACAACTTCTCACGTGAAATCATATGACAACTTTCAAAATGGCGTTACAGAATACCAAACTGGAGTTCTCACTTCGTTTCACGTGACAAGTTGTCACTGTACGTTATAGAATGAGGGTGCTGAGGGATTGCAGCACTGTCACCCTCAACCTATGGCCACCAAACAAAAATTTAGAAATGTAGGTAGGCCTACTCTGTACTCAGTAAACTGTTTCTGAAGATAAAACGACTTTTAAAATCAAGTTTTGTGTAATATAGTAAGAATTAAATGTTTAACCCGAGAGTAGTCGCACCTGGTTAATTTGCCCGACCTTTTTTTTAAGAGCTGGCATCTACCTTCCCAAAGTAGCTTTGTGAAGTGAACAACAAACAATTCAGTATATCATCGAACTTCACATAAAACATTGCCTTATTCAGTAAAAATGTCATTTAGATCACAATTCCGACTAGTTGACTACTAACACGCTCTGTCGGTTAAGGCCACAACTCAAGACCTCGGCATATTCAAACTGAAATTGCATTGGAAATGCATAGGGCTCTAATAAAAGTGCAAATTTGGAAGTTTTTTTTTTTTGGGGGGGGGGGGGGAACACACTTTATTCAGATCAATAATCATCATCACTATCTGTTGCCACGTCCAACTCTGCGTTGGGTTGGTATTGAAGACAGGCCTCGCCTCTCCATCTTCTTCTGTCCTGCCACCACTCCTCTCCTTCCACCTCATGCCAGTCTCCTCCTCGCTGTTCCACATCTTTTCTCACACTATTCTGCCATTGTTGTCGTGGTCTGCCCCTTGATCTCCTACTTGGAATTTCCAATTCCATCATCCTTCTCGATAATCTCGCTCCTTCCATCCTTTTGACATGTCCGAACCACTTTAATCTTTTCTCTCCAATTTACTCCATTATAGTATTCCTCACACCTACTTGATCTCGGATATCCTCATTCCGTTTTCGGTCCCATGCAGTCTTACCTACAATGCTTCTCAAAAACTTCATATTATCTACAGCCTGCACAAGGCTATCATCCACTGTTGTCATATTCCAAGTCTCTGCTGCATATGTCAGTATTGGAACAAAGTAGGTCTGGTAGATAGAGTACGAATCACACAACTTTGAATGACCTTTTGACACTGTTTGGCGGCCATTTTTCATGTGAACTACTAGAACAAAATTGGAGGTCTAATTGAAAATGTACTTTTAAAAAAATTAATGAATTATACATGGTGCATTATTAAATAAAAATACTAAATTATTGTTTACAAGATTAATTTAATGTAATCTGGACGACCAAATTCATTGAAAGTAATAAATAACAAACAAATGTCAAGTCATTATTCGTTTTCACAGTTGACAACAATGGTTTTATTTTATTGACCAATGAGCGATCTTTCCAATACCACTTTCATACAATCAGCTAAAATATTACTAAAGGCCTGTCGTCTGCACAGCACAGATAGGCCCTAGCCTACGTCGTCTGCTTTAATCTTGTTTCTGACTAATTTCTTTACTTGGTTGCTCTTCTGAGTTCTGGGCTTGACTAATTATTAATTAATAATATTTTAATGTTATGTAGGCCTAGCCTAAGTATTGATTAAATGAGTAGGTCTATCAATTGTCTTATGTTGAAGTAAAGTATGTCTTTGCCACTAAGCCATGCACTAATAGGGCCCGCGGGAAAAAAAACATTCTAGTAAGTCAACCAATTAGGTAGGGCCTAGGTACCTAAACAGTAAATACGTACAAGACAACGGTTATAGACCTAAGGCTTTAAGAAAAAAAACTTTTAAATATACTACTTAATTTATAATTAATAAATACTAGGCCTAGGCCTAGGCTACAATACCTGGATTGGGCCGATGCTAGGCTACGCCTAGTTTCCCCAAATTGAACACATATCACAAGAATTTCCCTGTTTTATCAATGTAGGACTAGATCTAGCTAGCCTAGGCTGCACATTGCAGCTAGGCCTTGGCTTTTGCCCCCCCCCCCCCCGCCCCAACCGCCTAAGAGAATTGCATAGACTAGGCCTGGCCCTAGGCTAGGCCAGAACTAAGTGTATAATAGTATCCTTGCCCTAGGGCTTAGTTCAATTTTTATGCAAATAGATTTGTGTTGATTAAAATAAAATAACAATAATATAAGACAAAGAATTTTAATATCCAAAACAACTCAGTGACAAAACATAACACGCAATGACAGTAACCTAATGAAACATAACCTCCAACGTTTGGAATGGTCTGTTGATATACACCTAGTTCGTCACCTCGCCACACGCATGCAGTAGTAGTAGTAGTAGTTGTTTTATTCACCATTATAAATTTTACATTCATTTGGGTTTCGTCATTTTAGTATAAACATACATAAATATATATATATATATATATATATATATACACACAACATACATGAAAAGTTTATAACAATAGGCCTAGTCGCATTTTACAGTACAATTTAAAGATGATGCAAATCAAATTGTCAAGTCTTGGGTTTAGGACCAATAGTTGCCCAATAGTTGCTAAGCTAAAAAAAAAATTTAATTAAAAATTAAAACATACATTCATCCCACATATATAAGTTACAATAATTTACAATTCATCACTATAACACTGACAGTAATTCAGTGAGATAAAAGGATAAAAACTCTGACAGTAATTCAGAAAGATAAAATATCTAGGCCTAGACAAGTACATTGACATTCATTCATACATTGGCATTCCTTGGCAATCCAATATGTAGATGTAAGCTTACATAGTTTGATATCAGTCAATCGTTAGTCAACTTTATATAATAATAATAAGCCTTGAACACCCAAAGTCAATAACAACAATCGGTCAGGCCCAAATACAATAGGGCCTGTTCAGATTGTCAGGCTACATGGTATGCGACAAGTGGGCCTACATGCTAAATCACCTTGGGGCTTCAAAGAATTCTTCAAGACTGTAGAATGGGGTTTCAACAAAGTATTGCTTTGCTCTAGTCTTGAATATTCTGATGCTGGGGATCGATGTGAGGCTATCAGGGAGCTTATTGAATAGTTTCCTTCCCATGTAGTGGATATGCTTTTCCAATTGTTTGGTGTTGTGAGAAGGGTATTGAAGTGCGTGTTTAAAGCGGGTGCTGTGTGGGTGTTTGATGCTATTTTGAAAAGAATTGGGGTTATTTTTTACGTAGCATACAGCTTTATAGATATATGCATTAAATATTGTGTGTATTTGAAGGTCTTTGAATATGTCACGACAACTTTCTCTTTTCTGCATTCGTCCTATAATCCTAACTGCCCTTTTCTGAAGAGTCAGGACTCTTTGTACTAGATATTTCGAAGCACACCCCCAGGACAGAATTCCATATGTCATGATTGAGTGGAAGTTTGCAAAATAGGCAGTTATTAATTAGCGCACGGAGTAGAAAAATGATGCTAGCAATTTTATTTTTCCTGTGTTGGTTATGCCGATTTAAACAAATGCAACTTTGAAGGTCGTTCAATCTAGGCTGAATCCTACTCTAGTAACCTTGCACTTCTTTGGTAGTACTTTTCTGTTCCATATGAGGTCTCTGATTTATAGATAGATTGGAATAAGTAATAACCCAACAGCTTGCTGCGTCCTTCCTATCTCTGGTTGAATCCTTCCATCGCATGCTACTATACTCCCCTTGTACTCAGAATTTTCCACTTGCTTTAAGATCAGTACGATAAATTAAACAGTTACTCATCAAAATGATGTATTTTTATTAAGTTTCAAGTTGTTTATCAATCTTATATTTTTAGATCTTAATTTGTAGTGAATTCTAAATAAGTAGGTAATATCTGAATCGGTTTGGAAAAAGTGATACTGGCAAATTCGGGTATCGGTCCATCTCTAGTTTTGAATAACATCACTTTTCCAAGGGTCCTGGTTCAAATCCAGGGTGAGTCATAGATGTTTTGTCTCCCGAGCACTAGAGTTGGGATGGAAGCCCCTTTACTTGCTGTGAATGGTGTGTGATGATGACAACATGCATGCAGAATTAACTTCTTGCGTGGCCCTACCACAGGTTTGTTTATGTGTTGTGAGTAGGGAAGACGACGGGTACCCGCCCGACGAAGTCGGGTACGGGTCTGTGTTTCCACTACCCGTTTACCCGTAAAACCCGGTTCCTGAATTGAGTTGTCACATTGTAGGAGGAAGGCTAATGTAAACATGCGCTTTCTCATATCTTTTGTGCTTTGCGGCGTTTTTCTTTTGAATTATAATGTCCTTTGTTCATGCCGCCGACTTGTGGCAGTGTGCTGAGTATGCCCCCCCACCCCCCTCCTGCCTAACCACTTGTGCGATCTTCCAGAGATTATATCGCGTAAATAATTACCACAACATCACTTATGTTTTCAATCTGCTAGAAGTCAAAACTTAAAAGCTATCACCCATGGTGATAAATCTTTCCTTATCTTGTTTACTCTCGTTCGGGCTCCAGTCCCGCGCCCCGAGCCAACGCATCGTGAGTCGTGACCTTGACTTGACTGTGACTAAGTTATAAAGCAGATGCAACCGAACAGTGAGTGTTATCTTAATGGCCCGCTGCTGTTCCTCTTTCGTGATTATGAAATACTACTTCATCGGCACGTCATTGTTTATAGAACAGCATTACGTCTGAGATATTACGATAATTGATGAGCGTGTTTCTTCACAGTTCATTAGACACCCCACACAATTTTTTTGTTTTACTACCCGGGTAACCCGCGGGTTATGTGGACGGGTACCCGGGTCGTAAAAAAGTCGGGTTTCGTCATCCCTAGTTGTGAGTTTTGTTTGTATGTAGTTAGCTGATTTTTAGTGGCCACCATCCGCCTGATGATGAGTGCCAGAAGGACGAAACGCATCGTGGATTAAGGTAACAAACAACTTTAAATCAACTGCAGTCGTCTTCAACAGCAACAGGTGAAAAGTTTTTGCGCCTAGCCATTCAGGCTGGGCTTTATGTTCTCTCTTCTTTCCCAACCTGTCAACCCTTCTCCAATCTGAACTAAACTTTGAATAGCCTAACTAGCTTTATTCACACCTCAGTATAAGCCCTGTTACACTATCAACTTGTTGACCAGATGTAGATAACATTAATGTGATGCTGCTGTCACACACTGAAATATGTTGACTCAACATTGACAACCATGACAATATGTTGACAAGAAGTTGAACAAGTTCAACTTTTGAGCAATGTTGATTAGGGCTGCCCAACGATAAAAAACGTCATCGATATCGTAAGGGGACATATCGATATCGTGATTTGATATCGAACTTTTCAAATCGAGTATCGATATCTTTTTTTTTTTTTACGTGTTATTACGTTCTTTGGGCGTAGCCAAGGCCCCGCCGGCAATGCAGACATGCCACTGTCCGTCCCATGATGAACAATCACAACAATACTTGCGGCAGCCCTGCGAAGAGATAGAAGCTAACTGACTTCTCTGTCTCTACCTCTCTCTCCCTGACTGTCTGGACACTACTCTAGTGTAACAACTTGAGCTGTCTCTTATGCTTTGCTGATATGAATGAGATTACACATGTGGTCTTGCTATCTTATCTCATAAGATAAACAAAACAAAGCAGCAAGAGTCTTGGCCCGAAGCCAAACTGACTTATTAATATGTAGTTGGTGGTGTGGGAGGGGGGGAAGGAACAGCGCTGCAGAACCATAACTCACTGCCACACCAACCATTTCTTGATTTCCAAAAAACGATCAAATCACGATTTAAATCAAACGATATAACTACATTTCCATATCAATATCGAATTTTTTTCTTCATATCGATATCGTATCGAATTATCGATATTGTTGGGCAGCCCTAATGTTGATGACATTCAACCAATGGCTGAGCGACATTTTATCACGTGTTCGTTGAGTGAATACTTTACAGTGTAGACTATAAAGTGCAAGTTTATAGGAAGAAAGACTTATTTATGTGAGTAATTTACACTGGAAGGTTATTAAAATCATACCCGTTATATAGGACATAAACAATAATGATGGGATGAGGAAAAAATGGCAAAAACGTTTTCCCAACCAGGGCCCGAACCGGCGAAATTTCACGCGGTAGCCGAGCGCGCTAACCGTTGGGCCAGCAGTAGACACGGTCTGGCGGCGGCTTAGAGCGGTACTAATGAGCCCGCCAGATAGGGAGACATACTCGAGATGAGCATAAAAGCTTCGGGATGGCAATTATAACACATTTAACTCTTTTAAACCCTTTTGTCAATAATTCTTGAATGTAATTCACAGTTGCAGTGGTGGTCTCTATGTGAAAAATGTAAAAAATTAGACACTATGTGAAAACCTGTGAAAAAGTGCTACTTTTTGCTATTTGTGTGGAAAAATATGAAAAATCAGAACCTCAACCAGTACCTAAAAAACTTAAGGAGTTGGTAATGCAATATAACTATAAGCATTCATTAATCCTTTTTTCAAATATATGAAGTCTGAAATCGCGTTTTAGGCCACCAAATATAACACAAAACCCTAAAAAAATTCCACCTTCGGCGAATTTGAATCCTGCGACTGGGGCTTCGCCCCAGACCCCACTTTACCCGCGCCACCTCATTACAAATGGATATTACACTTTGCGAGCGTGCTGCCCTTGGATTTATCGAGGGTTGGATTTAAGGAAAATGCCGTTTGAAAAAATGTGAATAACTTCATTTTCCAGATGTGAAAAAATGTGAAAATTTGCAATTTTCAAATGTGAAAAATAAGTGAAATTTCACAAATGGCTGGGACCACCCCTGCAGTTGTAACAGCATGTGTACCTTATTACTATCTATTTTGGTGTGAATCGCTTTCGAGATGGCAGTTTTCTCGGCAAAATGTTCCAAGTCTACGTTAACAGTTGATGGAGGTGACACACAGAATGTAGTCTTGTCAACAAGTTGATAGTGTAACAGGGCTTTATGTTATATTAAACGCACTTAAAGACGAGCCCTTGAGATACGAGTTTTGAATTTAAAACCCTTCTTTTGCAAAATAAGTGTGAACATCTGTCTCTACACCTCCTACTCCTCTTTACCCTCCTCCACCTACCACGGTAGCTGCTAGGCAACATTAACACAATCGGTAGTGGCAACATGTCGAATGAATGCCACGTTGCCAAGCACTCGAGGAAGATACAGGGTGGGTGTTACAAATGAGTAACATTAATGAATAATGTATAAAATTGTAACTCGCAGGCATATTTTGCTGAAAAACTCCCAATTACGACATTGCTTTAAGCGGAAAATTGTTATTATTGTCATTGTTTTTGGTCCTTGCAGGAGGTCAAATTTAATACATTTTGCACAGGGTTTTCAGGGGATCAATGTAAATGGGCTTTATAGTCTTGAGAAATCCTTATATAAACGCGTTTTTTTGCCAATAGTGGAACCTCGCTCCAACAATTTTTAAGGGACTGAGTAAAAAATCTTGCAGGCGGAAAATCGTTCCAACGAGGCTCACACAAAAAATTGGAATTTTACAGTACGCGGTCTATTTTATTGGTGTAGTGCCTATACACTCGTCAGCTGGTAGCGATCGATACTGGTAAGTACGTCTCTGTGCATGTCCCGAGTTCCGTGTGATGATGCAAGATGCAACGCGTCAGTCCGACCTACACGGAGAGCTGTAGAGATAGCACTTTCCCGCTCCACTGTCTCATATACGCCTTCTGCGCAGTGCACCTGCGCTGCATCAGTATGGTGGCCAGAGCTATCAAGACAGGCTCGCTCCTCTCTCGACTTCACGTCTACTGCGCAGAGCGCCTGCGCCTTGGACTAGCAAGTCAGCTGGCTCGTGAGGCGAGGCTGGCCTGCCCAGCTTGGTCGATGCACTCGGGCAGGAGTCGAGCGCGTAATATTTTACGTAAATGTTCCGTTTTTCTTTCTGTTTTTTCGAGAGTCCTTGCAGCGGAGTAATTACTAATGCAATTTTGATCAGGGGACTAACAAATTCATCGTTCGAGGCGGGAAATCGTTATTTTTTGCGCTTTTAAAAGACATGAAGGTGGGAAAATTTAACATTGGTTTAAATAAGAAAAAGAAGGGACTTAGTGAAATCGTCTTTGAGGACGGGAAATCGTTGCAGCCGTGATCGTTGGACCGAAGTTCCACTGTAGAAGTTATTGCAGTTGATGTTTTTTGTCCAATAGGCAGGCAATCCTGAGCTGTCTTGTTTACTGCTAACTCTAAGACAGAAGCTCCTGTTGGGACACCAAATGAGGAAACATGTGCAGCTATTGGCTCAACACTTTGTTCAGACACACGGCCACCCAGAACTGTCCCCCATGGCCAAACAATGCAAGGACCAATTGGTAAGAAACAAACTACACACAAGCCCGATAACTTCAGATAAGCTAGCTTCTGTAAGGAGTAATGTACTTCATCACCTGTTTGAATTAAACATAAACTTGAATTAACTGAGTTGGAATTAGCATTCACTGTATTGACATCATTTACGAATCTAATACTAATAGTGATTTTATAATTCCTGAGATTCTTAGAACAGTTAGGTTTATAATTATAATCAATAATTGGACTCGGCATGTTCTTTTAGTACATTTATATTAAATTAATGGAAAAGCAATATTTCGGGTACTTTCAGTACTTTCAAAGGCAAAAAAAAAAAAAAAAAAAAAAAGGTTTGTTGCCTTTTGAAGGGTACTGAAAGTACCCGAAATATGCTTTTCCATTAATTTAATATAATATGTACTAAAAGAACATGCCGAGTCCAATTATTGATTATAATTATTAATAGTGATTTGATAGCTTTGCACCTTGCCTTGTGATAATAAGCATCAGTTATGATTGGGAGGTCTATGACTTCTCACTGTCATTTCAACACATACAATCATCAGCAGTATAAATAAACCGAAACACATTAAAATGACATTATTATTTCATTTGTTAGTATATTAAATTAATTATTATATATTTATTATTTGCCTACACCAATTGGCAGTTATAGATATGTATTAGATTGTACCTTATTCACATCTTAGTTAAAGGGAAAACATACAGTAGGTGTATTATGCAAATCAAATCGATCGCAAATCTGCTATGCATCATATTATAATTCAGTGATGATAACCAGTGACTGTGTTTTCTAATTCTTATTTTTGTCAACAGGTATTTCTGAAAAAATCAGTTAAAGATAATGCACATTCTGCATTTAACGCAGCAAATTTGGAATTTGTTTTGAAACTTGTCAAGGAGTGGGAGGATATAATGAATGGCCCATCATCTAATGACATTAAGGGGTGAGTTCTTCCATTCGTCTTTGTCGTTTCTGCGGCACTTCTTCTTCCTGTCTCCTCACTTCCATTTATACTCTTTTCTTTCTTTCCATAGCTTCACTTTTGCCACATGCTCGCACTATATTTAATATGTAGGCTATTTATCTCCCTCTCTAGTGGCTTCTTAAATCTATCTTCACCATTTCTCTTTTGCTCTTCTCAATTTTATTTTTTCCTCTGCTTCTTCAAAGTCCAGTCCATGCCCAAGCTTCTCATACAGTAAAATCTCAATTACAGTGAAATCCTTCTAAAACGTTTTCCAAGTAGACTCCAGTTTTGAACTTATTTCACGGGAGAACGTATTAAAAACAAAACACAAAAATGTAAGGGGCCTACCCATATGAGCATTACAGTGTAGTGGGCCGCTCCATGTGAGCACGAGTGTTTTTCCTTGTGCAGCTGTGATGGAGCAGCCAGCTTTGAATTTATTATAAAACCATGTTATCACTTTCTCTATCGTCCGCTCTAAGCTCTCATCGCAAGATAAGCCCAGGAATAACAATCCTATGCGTCGTGATTACGGATTTCGTAATTCGGTTCAAAACTCACAATGTCGATGAAAAAGGACATCAAAATGTGACCTTCATGTTTCATGCATGACACATTGATGGATAAGAGTGCAAAGCAATTCAAAATATCAGACTGAGAAAAGTTTGGTGTGCACAGTCTACTAGCTGGGTGACATCGCACATTCATTGTCGTGGACTGCAAGGTAGACGTGTTGTCGTAGGCCTACTGGCCAGCCAGCTGTGTGTTGGATCAGACACGCGTCTTGTTTGCACATGTTCCGCTCTGGCACTTTTCGAGATATATCACCGCATCTCTTGCACTAGTAGGCACAGGTGTTTCTCGCTAGGAGGGCGGGCTGAATTACTTTTACAAGCATATCTGTATTATTAACTAACTACCAATATTATATAATTTTGTGTGACTCGTTGGTCTTGTGTGTGGCTCGTTGGGCTTGTTGTGTGGCTCGTTGGTCTTATGGTTAACGTATCTGCTTCTAATGCAGAAGGTCCAGGGTTCAATTCCCGCCAAAGTCAGAAGTTTTTTATCTTCTGATTTGGACTTACGTCCATCAGTTCTTGTCTTAGGAGTTTGTAAACGGTGACTTTGGAGCCGTCCTAGCAACGAAGCACATAATAAATTCAGAGTTGTTCTGAATCGGCCTTGTTGATTCTGGCGTCGATTCGTGGGTGTTCGCACTGTCCACCACTGATGGCTATATTTCCTATTAAAAATATTGATCTTTGGTTGGTTATCGCTCACTCGTCGATTGCGTCGGGGCCTACAGGGTTGGTGGCTTGGTCGCTTTGATTTACTGTCCCCCACTGAAAACCAGTTATATAACTGAGTGGGTAGACTCTAAATAGAATTTATTTTTATTTATAAATTATTTTTTAACTTTTTGAGGTTAAAATAACCAATTAATATAAACTTAATACTCTGTATACTTTTAAATTAAAATGTTGTATGTGAAGATAAACTCACAACGTGACCTTATAATAATTGTCATGGTGGAATTTTATAATTAGTAGGTACGATATGTACAGTATTACTTTTCTGTTTTGTAAATTTATTTACGTATAATTCTTATATATTATTATAGTACTTGTGTAGAACTAAAATGGACTAGGCCTACACAGTGAAAACTGTTACTATAACTGCAACTATTGTTATTTGTTGTCCAAATAAATTGAAATTGAAAATTAAATAGGTCAGACAAAAGCAAACTTTTAACAAGGAAAAGATCATATGACATTTGCTTGGCCTATAAAATGGCCTCCGGGCGCCGAACAATTAGCAATAGAATGCGTACAGCAGCGCTCATTGAGTCACTCATCGCGTCATCTAGACCCACTACATACTATTCCAATAATTTTGGTAGAGATAAGAGATAGGCAGTGGCGTCACTAAAGTGGACTTCACGGGAAGATTGGTCCGCATGTACCAGGAATTTCCTCCCCTCTTTACCACCACCACCTTCCTGGCCCGAGCAGAGTGGACAAGAGGTAGATCGTATCTATTGTAATAGTCGCTCGACCCTTCTATTGATGGTCTCGAAACCATCCAATTAAATTATTTTCGCTTGAATAGAGTTAAATCCTTCCTTCCTTTCATTACGTAAACTGTTGTAATTTACCTTTTAAATGCCCTTTAATGTTAAAGATTTTAACTTAAATGTTTCACTGAAGTAAAATCAACACGAAAATGTTTTTGAATGCTAGAAATTGATTGAAAACTAAGAACTTTACATTATAATATACAACACACTTCTTCATCAGAAGTGCTAAGAATATTTTGTAAACATTGTTAGTTCTCAATCAATTTTTTGCGTTTAAAAACATTTTCGTGTTGATTTTATTTCAGGGAAACATTAAAGTTAAAATCATAAACATTTAAGAACATTTAAAAGGTAAATTACAACAGTTTATGTAATGAAAAGAAAGTTAATTTATCTCTATTCAAGGGTTTAGAGACCATCAATAGAAGGGTCAAGGATAGGTAAGATCTAAATCTTGTGCACTCTGCCCGTCCGAGGAAGGTGGTGGTGGTAAAGAGGGAAGGAAATTCCTGGTACCTGCGGACCAATCTTCCCGTGAAGTCCACTTTAGGGGGGTTTGGGGGGGGGGCGTGCACTAGAGGTCTGCACGGGCCTACTTCTAGAAGCCCGGCCCGGCCCGGGCCCGAAATTTCAGGCCTGGGCCCGTATTAAACTAGCTTATCAAAGCCCGGACCCGGCCCGGGTCCGCCATAAGTGTGAGTAGGCCCGTTACAGCCCGTTCAGAGGTTAAACTCAAAGCAACAGCATGTGGATTTTTTAGTTTTTACCATGGGATATATGAATGAACGTCACGGTGGGGATGAAAAGTACTATTACGAGAAACAAAACGTTTTGAAATTTTGGTGGAAGATCATTTCTTTGATCGCAATCGCGAATACCGATTTCAAATTAGATCATAAAGCCCGAAAAAGCCCGTCTCATTCAGTGAAAAGCAGGCCCGGGCCCAACTCAAAATGCATAACAAGGCCCGAGCCCGGCCCGTGCAGACCTCTAGCGTGCGCCCCCCCCCCCCCCCCCCCCCAATCGCAATCCGCGCCCCCCCAATAATTTCCTTGTTTTTCTTTTTTTCAATTAACAACCCACAGTCACAGCTGCACTTTACGCGAATTATCACTACTTAAAATAATTTATTTGGCCGAAATGGAGGAGGCCAAAGTCCAAGGTTACGTAAAATTTCTTGCACCAAGTATACTTGAATGCACGAGACTGCCTCAGCCTACACGTGTGTATAGTATAGATCTCTGCGATTCTCAAGGCAGGGGGTGTAGAGCGGCGGGGTCCTATCTTCCTATCTCACGGCAGAGTTGCTGTTGCTCAGGCAAATGGGGAATTTATTTATAGGACAATAATTAATAGTTTACAACTGCGTTTTAGAGGCACTGATTTGCATACTAGGAAAACGCTCAAGTCCCGCCGCGTTGATGGATGAGCTTTTAAAAATGTTTAGTTTGCATGGGATATCTTTACTTTTGCAAGTTCTTTGTTTTGCTGCCTACGCATTGTAGCTGATTGTTGTCAAGTTTCTTTTGTTACCTGTCAATTTGTATTATTATCCGTAAAAAACTTATATTAAAAGCTTTATTTCTATAGATTTTGGCTAACTATTTAAACTTTTTCTTTTAAAAGGTACTACATCACCATAACCTTAATGTCCATGTGTAATATGAACGTTGTAGCCCCACCAGTTTGGTCAGAATTGGCCCAAATGGCACGAAAATATCGCACAAAAAATCAAAAAACTTATATTAAAAGCTTTATTTCTATGGATTCTGGCTAACTTTTTCAACTTTTTCTTTTAAAAGGTACTACATCACCATAACCTTAATGTCCATGTGAAATATGAACGTTGTAGCCCCACCCGTTTGGTCAGAATCGGTCCAAATATGACGAAAATATCGCACTAAAAATCGAAAAAAATCGTAAAAGTACGATATTCATGAGAAATATTTCTTCGATTGTACCCAAAAACAATACACCTCTAAGTTCAGAGATTTCGAAGGTCCTGTCAAATTTTCATCAAGATCGGATATGCCGTTTGCCTGGTAGAGAGTTAACAAACAGACAAAAAAACAAACAAAAAAAAAAACAAAAAAAAAAAAAAACACCCGAGCTAAATTTTTTGGGGGTCAGTGAAATTGAAGTCTTCGCTTCGCTCATCCAAAAATTTACCTTATTGAAAAAATATATAGGAACAAGCCTTTAGAGCCCCGCCCTAAATTCGATGATTTGAATCTTTCCTTTGTATTGTCCGAAATCATCAGTAACTAACAAATGTGTCTGCTATCCTAACTTGAAAATAAGATCAAACGTTATTATGTTGCTATGTATGCTGTGAATTGAAAGCTCGACATGACGACGAAACAAATTGACGCACACAAACTACAATGTTTCGGTATTGCATTCAGCCTAACGCACCAAATGCACTCCAAAAAACTGATTTTCAAAATTTTCGCCTGCGGCGCTATTAATGGGGGGCTCCGCCCCATGCCCCCCGTGCTAAGTCCCTTTCCTACGAAAGTACTTGCGCCCCCCCAATGTCCAAACTCTAGTGATGCTCCTGGAGATAGGCCTCCCTTTTGTCACAGTGTTTGCCAGGTGGAAGACATCCATTTCCTCTTTAAGACTTGAATTTCTCATTATATATGTCTCTATTATGTTCTTCACTACCACAGAGACTGCAAGTAGTCTACTGTGGTAGAAGTAATGAGAATGGTGATATAAAAACCCAAATTTTGCATTTATGCGCGATTTCACAAAAATTGTCAAAAACGTTGGGCCTACCAGTACTAAACAATAAATTTAAAAAAGTAAAATATTGAGCCCCTTTATTAGGGATGACATCGATTCCAAAAAGTAAGAATCGATCATTGTGACCTAAGAATCTATTCAGAATCGATTCCAAAGTAAAAATCAATATTTTTCACGCCGTTATTTTGGTGGACTATTTTCGCAGAGTCCGTGGTACGCGCCGTTATTTTGGCACTCTATTTCCGTGGAGCATGCATAATGTTCAGTCTGGACTGCAGGCACCTCCACCAAAATTCTCGTAAATTCTGGACCGGCACCTCCACCATCCCCCCCGCATTTTGCGATCTAAAAGATACAATTTCGCAAGTCAATTCGTGTTTTGATCACTTTCATACAATTTTGTTCATTACTATTTTGCGCTGAAGGTGAGATTTCTCAATTAAAAAAAAAAAAATGCTCTAAATGATGCAATTTGTTGACAATATTATATTTTAGGCATTAAAATGGTTTTCACTACCTCTAGCTATTGGTAATGGAATGGTGCGCATTGATCCTATCATCCGATATAGGCCTAGGGCCTAGATGCTTTCCAAGCAGATCATGCCCTGTTTGGAGTCCACTGTGCATTAGCTATTATTTTATTTCCATTATGTTTGTTGTTTCTAGTAGTTATCTTTTGTCACATTTTGTCTTTTCCCTTTATTGATCCACTCCTTTTGTATTTTCCTCTTGTTTGCTGATGTTTTTGACATATTTTTTTTTTAGCCAACGATTTTTGTGGTAAAAAAGTAAAATTTTTAAACTCGAAATCATAAAAAAATGGCTTGGCCTTGGTTTTGATTCGTTGGCTTGGCGCTCGTCAACAGGCGAAATGATCTTACTTATTTTCAAAGCAAAACTATGGAGAAAGAATAAAAAGCTTGGCTCAACTTCTATATCTCACAGCATTCACAGCCGAAGACTTTTGAAGGAGAGCTTGGCTGCCGTTTTTTTTTATTCAAATTTTTGTATTTGGTATGGATATTACATCTTTTTGTTGTTCGTTTGCTATCATGGTGTGACTGATGGACTTTGAATGATTAAATTTGTTAAGTTCAAAGTTGTTTTTTGACATTTTTGGGCCCACGGCCCCCCAAAGATACCCCTTGTGTTTTAAGCACTAGATATTTATAATGGTTAATAGCATGTTTAATTTCAAGTTTGTACAAATTACCACGCCTTGGTAATTATGCATTTTGATTATCATCCAAATTTTGATTTTCTCCTGTCCCTGTTACCCGATTTTGGTTTTGAAAGCAAACGTCACTGCGTCTGAAGTACATCTAAGTGTGGTTCAAGTTTCATAGTTCTAAGATTTACCGTTTTCTCTGTAGGCACCCACCCACCCACCAGCCAGCCGAAAGGAATTTGACGATGTTGAGAGCCTTTTTTAACACAGAACGAGTTGTCGGATCGGGTTGATTTTTTTTTTGGTATGTCATGGACCACATACCAGGTTATATACCGAGTTTCAAGATTGTAACTCTTTCAAGGCGGCGTGTGCAGATAGCTCAAAACCCCCCAACTCTCGTAGCTGTATATAGGGCTGGAGTTCGTGTCGCCTAAGCAGTCGCATGCGCTTGTCTGCCGGGCGACGACCGTCGCCCTAGATTAAGCAGCTTTCTTATTGATGGATATACAGGGCCTATCCTCGGATGTATCGAATTCATCAAGCTTTATTGCAGTAAATCGACAGTCGAAAATTACAAGCCATGCCATTGGTGGAGAGCTACTTCAATTTGAAATATCAAAGATATCGCGGGAAATCGACAGTGTTGGGGAATGAACTTTTAAAAAGAACGCGTTCTCGTGAACGCGTTCTTTTTTTGTGAACTTTTCAGTGAACTTACTCTTTTTTAAAATGAATGAACTTGAACTTTTAAAAGTTCTTTTTGAGAACGAACTTTTCAGTTTTAGAAAGTTCATTTGAAAGTTCTTTCCGTGCATCGAGCAGCCGTCGACGCTTAAAAACAATAACAAATCGTTGTTCCATCGTAGGCCTACATTGACGCACGTTCAGCTGTTTACGACAAGGTCACGTACGATTCACGAAGTTAAAACGATGCACGCCAACTAATTCGGGAAAAAAAATTTGGAAGCCTAAAATGCTAAGTATCTGCCATAATTTTACAAGCTGGTCGACGAGAATGTAGTACAAATCATCAACACGATCAAAGACAGCTCAACACTTTCGTAAGACTCAAACTCGCGAGTAGTTTGGTACTCAAACACCCCTTATGTTTTTCCTCGTGTTTTTCTTCATTTTACGCCAGCCTTTAATAAAATAGAATTTTTTTTTACAAAAGAACTTTTAAAAGAACGTAGTTCATATTTTAGACGAACTTGAACTTTTCAAAATTTTGGGTTTTAAAAGAACTTGAACTTTTTAAAAGTTCATTATTTGAGCTGTGAACTGAACTTTTAAAAAGTTCATTTTAAAAAATAACTGACCCAACACTGGAAATCGATACCTAGTCGAATATTAGCAGCCATGCCACTAGAGAATTTGATCACGTTTAAAAGTGTCGGCACGTAATGAGCAAGAATCGAAAAATTGGCGATTCTACCGATTCCATGAAGAATCGCCCATTGTCAGGAATCGAAATCGAAATCGGTACAGCTCTAAAATAAATGTTTATATGCTCCAAAATATGATTTTCAACATATGTATCATCAGCACCAAATTAGGTTCAATATACATTTTTTTGCATTCAGTTAACTATAAGTTTTTAAGCAGTGCAGTCCCGATGCTTGTACAACTGAAAATTGCCCATAGGCCCTACCTACAGTATTAGGGTATGTTACGTAAATGCAACCGGTCATTGTTCCGGTTGACGAGTGGTCACAATTGTAACGCCCGATGTCTTGGGCTGGGCGAAGTGGCCGTCCCATTCTAGTATGGCACTTTTTTTTTAAATATATATTTAGGTAGATAGGCCTATATAAAAAGTATATGTAAAAAATAATTAATAACAGCATCTTTTGATTATTCCATTGGCATGTTCCCGTTGACTGGGTGAGCTCAAAACTGCCCCGTTATTGGTTGCGATCAAAGCGACCAAACATGGCTGACATGACGACCTATCAACAACCATAAGGCATATTCATAAATGAGTATTGAAAAGTTTATCATTGTGTTAATCAAACTTACCTTTACATTATTTAGATTCGTTGCTAACCAGATAGCCATTGCCAGGGCACACAAGAAGACAAGAAAGAAATATGTATGCGAATTTCCATCCCAATTGCTGGATGTAGTCAGCAAAAGTAAAGCTATCATCTACCCGCTTCTATTACCGCCTCTTCCATTTCGTTGTGATGGCTTCTCTCCTAACTTCATTTGTACATCTGAAGACCAGTAAGTTGTTAATATTAGTTACTAGTTAGGATTATCTTATATCTAGTTTTTAAATATTAAGAAGTTAGTGTAGACACATAGTTTTCCAAATACTGCTATAGGCCTAGGCCTTCATACATTGTGTTGATTATAGGGATGCACATCAATACTTATTTCATTATTGATTATCAAAACGGTAATATCATTAACAAATCAATATTACCGATAAAAAATTTCACTTCGTTCTGAAAAGCTATGGAATCTCGAATGTGGTAAATGAAATTCAAAACAATACAATCTCATGCCACTCGCTGTCTCGTCCTGACTGTGTTGTCTTTGTTTTTGTCCCCCGCTATCGGCTAAGTTCGCTCCCAAACATAAATCTCGAGTACGACACCTTGTGACCTATCTCTGTCTGCCCAAGCGGGAAATAAGAATTACGTGTTTCGGGCCATTTTCAACCAAATATTAATAGGTACTAGGAAGCTTCGCAAACGCTTTTTCAGGCGCGTTGTTGGATGAGCATAATGGTGTATTGAGCTGCCATATGTTATGCAGATGGTATTTAAATTGATTTCGTTGTCCCATTGCAATGGCCTGCGAGACACGCTTGGTAATATTGTTTTAATTTTTACGATGACAACATGAGGATCAGGGGCGCACATTACATTACACTACATTACAATCGAATAAAGCATGTAGTTGTATAAGTCGAAGAAATTTTGTAAAAAAAACAAAATTGCGTAAAATTGCGATTTTCATGAGAAATAATTTTTCGATTACGCTCAAATTTCACATGAATATATTAATTCATAAAATTAAAGTTCTGTTAAAATATCATTACAATCGGATGAAGCATGTAGGCCTACTAAGTCGAAGAATTTTTTTTTAATAAAAAAAATCGTAAAATTACGATTTTCATAAAATATAATTTTTCGATTGCGCTCAAATTTCACACGAATATATCAATTCATGAAATTAAGGTTCTCTGAAAAAATCATTACAATCGAATAAAGCATGTAGGTGTTATAAGTCGAAGAATTTGCTTTTAAATCAGAAAAAAATCAAAAAATTGTGTTTTTCATGAGAAATAATTTTTCGATTGAGCTCAAATTTCACACGAATATATTAATTCATAAAATTAAGGTTCCATGAAAAAAATCATTACAATCGGATAAAGCATGTATGTGTTTTAAGTCGAATAATTTTTTTAAAATTCGGGAAAAACCCGTAAAATTGCGATTTTCATGAGAAATAATTTTTTGATTGCGCTAAAAAACGTGGCAGTTCTAAGTTCAAAGATATCGAAGGCCTCCAGAAAATTTCATCGCAATTGGAGTATCGGTTTAGCCTGAATCGTGTTAACAAACACACAAAAATACAAACAGAAAGAAAGAAAGAAAAAAAACATTCCAGATTTTTTTCTCCAGTGATTTGAATGGAATCTTTGCTATGCTCATCCAATTATTTTGATTATCAATAATGACTTGATTGTTGATTATCAAGATTTTATCCAATATTGATTATCGATCGATTATCGTGTGCATCCCTAGTTGATAACCTTATTGAATATTTCCCTCTGTGTAAATGTTATCTACACAATGTAGGGTACACAGTATAAAAAAATAATTTAGATACTGTAATTGCAATATCAATATTGTTTATATGCTTTAAGACTATTTCACAGTGGTGAAAAGAAAGACGAGTGGTCGTATGCAGGTAAAGCAGATGTCTTTTCGATTTACGAGTGCGAGTAAACCAGATACCTTTTCGGACGACATTCTTCCGGTGAGGGGAACAGTCTGTCTGGCCTCACCCCACAACCCTTGCCAGCTACCATTCAGGCTGACAAAGCCTCTGCTTTTCAATAGCTGGCCAGTAGACTGCGGCTCACAGACCCTCATTATCCCACATTTACAATGACAAACTTCATGGGTAAATAAATATCAGTTTTGGGTAGCCTCGCAGATTATTTGTCACGATATTTGTTTCTATAATAAAAACCTTTTCTTTTAACTATGCAATAAACATCTCAAGATATAAAGCACAGCCAGATGGCCATTGTATAATACTAGGAAAACGCTTAAGTCCCGCCGCGTTGTTGGATAAGCGTAATTGGTGCATTGAGCTGCCATGTGTTACGCGGATTTTCTGTTGTTCTGTGAGTAAATTATTACTTAGTCGAAGATTTTTTTTAATTAAATTAAATAAAATAAAAAATTAACTTAATTTTTTTAATAAATTGTAATTTAAAAAAAATAAAAATCGTAAAATTGCAATTTTCATAAGAAATAATTATTCGATTGCGCTCAAATTTAACACGAGTATATTAATTCATAAAATTAAGGTTCTGTGAAAAAATCATTACAATCGGATAAAGCGTATAGGTGTTATAAGTCAAAGAAATTTTTAAAAAATTGAAAAAAATCGTAAAATTGTGTTTTTTATAAGAAAAAAATTCCCGATTGTGCTGAAAAATGTGGCAGTTCTAAGTTCAGAGATTTCGAAGGCCTCCATAAAATTTCATCGCAATCGGAGTATCGGTTTAGCCGGAATCGTGTTAACAAACACACAAAAATACAAAAAAAAAGAAAAAAAGAAAAAAAAAACATTCCGGATTTTTTTCTCCAGTGTAGTGAAATGGAATCTTCGCTTCGCTCGCTACGCTCGCTAGGCTCATCCAAACATAGGCCTATATAAATATTCAACATTGTCTTTAAAATTATCATGAACAAAACTCGATGTTGAAAATACGTAGATAAAGCAAAGATTGAAGTTTTATATGTGATGATGTTGAACAATTTCAGACGGACTTATCCTGTTAGGAATGTTACGCCAATACAACAACCGAATACAAACATGATAAAGTAACAATATTGCTAAAGCTCGTCGTATCTATGACAGTAATGAATGAGCTGTCATCATCACTTTACTTATTAGATTTCAGCATTTTAATGTACAATATTCATGTACCACATAAACTAAGCAAATGATTTTTACAAGAAAATGAAAAAATGAACAAGAACATGTTCATCACCAAGACTATTTCTTTCTACAAACACACATTCCTTCAAAGTACTTATATTGGTAATATGTTCCAATATCAACCATACCGAAATACACTGAACATTGATTAATCACATTAAACCATGTATGTGCTAAAGACTCGTCGTATCTAGAGATGGGAGTAACTGAATGAGCCTAGTGAGGGTAGCGAACAAAGAGAATACTCCAATTTGACAATGACCTACCCACGAGTAAAAATTTGTGCATGATTTTCGTTCGCTTTAATGTGTTTTGTTTCGATTGTTAGTGATTTTTCATTTTACCATGTTTTAGTCTCTTAGTTGGCTTTTTACCGGGCAAGCTAATCCTATATTTTAGGGTATTTCAAAACCTTTGAATATGGCATGAATTTTAGTACAATCAAATAAATTTATTTTATGGATATTGCACTATTACAATAAAGAAGGAATGCAGGGAGATACGCCACATACGCTCGTCCATCAACGCGAATATAAAAGGCATATTGGCATGTTGGCCATATTTGTTGTTAAAATTGGGAATTTTGAATGCCCCCGCCACTTTTAGCCTTGTATCCTTGCATGAGTCTAACGGAATCTTGAAATCTGATTTAAAATAGAAGTGTAATATAAATCTATATATAAACAATGAAGATATTAGCAGCACATTACAAAAAGAAAATATTTGTTTACGGGAGAGTTCAGAATCGGTTTTAAAGTCACACATTACCATTTTTAACATTTTTATTTGTAAATCTTCAACCCTTTGAATGTGACACCGCGAAGCATTGCCCCAAGCTAAAATGCCATACAAAATCAAAGATTCGGCTATGGATTGATACACGGTTCTAAATAAGGAAAAAGGTAATACATGTTTTAGAATATAAAGCCGAGAGGAGCAAGAGCGTAGTCTGTTACATAATTTATCAATATGATATTTCTACGAAAAGTGCCTATCTACAGTTAATCCCAGGTACTCATAAGTATTTACACATTCAATTTTCCCACTACATTCACAATCGGTCAATTCAGCCATAGTATGAATGCAGTTGAAATCGTGATAAATAATATTAATTGGAAAATCTTTTTCGTGGTTGTGGGGTGTGCATATATGTACAATTTTGGTTTTAGAAGAGTTAATTACTAGTTCTTTATCGTGATTCCAACGTAAAAGACTGTTAAAGTCAGACTGTAGCATAGCATGCGCAACACGAATATTAAAATGCACCGCGAGTAAAACAATATCGTCAGCATAAGAAAATATAAAGCAATATATAAGACATTTTGACATAAAGTTAACATATATCAAAAATAACGTAGGTCCCAATATAGACCCCTGGGGGACTCCAGAATCACAATGTTTTTCTTCACTAATGTGGCCATTTACATGCACTTCCATGAATCTATCAGTAAGATAGTTTCTAAACCAATCCAACGCAATACCACGAATGCCAATGGACTCTAAAGCTTGTAGAAGTTTCTGGTGGTTTATCGTGTCAAATGCTTTACTAAAATCCACAAATAAAGCAAGAATGTGCATATTGTTGTTTAATTTAGAATTTACAAAATTAGAGAACTCTAATAACAGGGTAGAGGTACTTTTTCCTTTTTGAAAACCAAACTGTTTACTATTCAGAATCCCATGTTTATTTAAGTACTCCACCAAGTTATTAGCAACATGCCTTTCTAAGAGTTTCTCAATACTAGGTAATATAGCTATAGGCCTATAATTTGAGTAAACTTTATGGTCACCCTTCTTATATATAGGTTTAATAATTGCTTTTTTGAGTCGCTTAGGAATGATACCGGTCTCAATAGATTTGTTTATCAATACAGCCAAAACAGGAGCAATAGAAGCATTGACAAATTGAAGGTCTTGAACACGTATACTATCAACACCCGGCTGTTTATTTACATTCAGAGAATCGATCATTGCTCTCATATTAGTAGGAGTAACTGGTTTCATGAAGAACGAATGATTCACTTGAATATTTTCATTGCGTGCACGCTGAAATGTTACAATGTTGCAATCATGTTTCAATGTACTTATCTCGTCAACAAAAGAGTTAACAAAATGATTAACGACTAAGTTCGTATTCACGTCTTTACATAAATATTTAGATATCACGTCATCAACTGAAATACGTTTCTTTTTTCCAGTAATTTGATTAATAATTTGCCAGGTTCCTACATCTTCTCTCGCATTGAATATTAAATTACGGTAAAACTTTATCTTTGCTTTATTGATTTCTTTTATTACTCTATTTCTGTAAGTATTGTACTCTTCTCTTAGACGGGATTTTTTTTTCGCCAAAGTCTCTACAATTTTTCCAATCTTTAAAAAGTTTATCTCGTCTTTTTGTCATAATAACAAGGTCGTCGGTGACCCATATTTTGCGAGGCCTTTCTCTTGGTCTGGAAACATTCTTACTCCTAAAAGTAGATTTGTCGTAAGCTTTTGAAAACTCTCCGCATATTTTTGTGTAAATTTCCTCAGGATTATCATTGTCGCAAACATAGTTCCAATTGATACGAGACAAATAATTTTTTAATGTTCTTTCGTTCAACTTAATTGAGAGAGGAACTTGATCACTTATCAAGTTTTTATTCTGCGAAACTACGTTAAGAGACCTTCCTATAAATTGAACGCATGTGAGCACCATATAGTGGTCAGATACTTTAGTAGTAAGAATAGCGGAGTTGCATGATGAGTATCTTCCGCGCAGGTAAATATGATCAATACAAGATGATACAAACCTACCTGACTTATACTCTTTGCGTGTACTTTTATTTATACATTTAATGAAGCCACATGCTGCCAACACGTCTTCATAAATTGCAGTGTTCCTGTCCAAAGTATCAAGCAAGTTAATATTTATATCTCCTTTTATGATCCCATTAGCACCAATGTTTTTTTCTAAAAACACATCTAATTCTTCAATAAATCTTAAGCGACTATAATTAGGAGGACGATACAGAGCTAACAAATAAACACACACATCATTAAGGTAAATCGTACCGCATAGCGCTTCTGCATGCACAAAATCAACGTTTATCTCAACAAATTTCACTGTTTCCCTGACAGATACAAGTAAACCACCACCAAGTTTGCTTAACCTTTGCTTTGATATTTTGCTATACCCTTGCAAATTATATAAATTTACGTCACAATTAGAAATTTCACTTATAACTATAACATCGATTAACCCTATGACATCTTGCAAAATACAACACAACTCGTCCCAATGTTTATTTATAGATCGAATGTTTATGTGAATAATTTTCGAGATGATTGACAAACCACGGTCACCGCCCGCATACCAACCACTAATGTCATCGATATAAGTACAGTCAATAGTATCACTGTTATCTAACTCTTCCCAAATCTCCATTCAGTTAGACACACACTGCAAACAAACACACTAAGACACCACAGGCGGAATGTCAGTTTCACTCCTTATTAATATGACGGGTGATTGTTCGTCTTCACGGAGGAAAACTTTGCCGCCCTTAGTCCAGGCAAACTTGTATCCCTACTTTCTCTTGTTACGTGCTAACCAATACAAATGTTTATTTACCTTTGTGAGATGTTCGTTGATGTAAACAATATTTTTCGACGTAGGGAACCCAATTTCCTTAGCACTTATCTTCTTTTTTCTCTTTTTCTGGTCCAAGATATCCTCCTTCACACGGCGCAAGTAGAACTTGGCAACAATGGGCGCAGGCTTATCCTCGGTTGCATCTGTGATCCGAAGTCTATGACAATACTCGATATCGTCAGTGATGATATCACTGCCTATCACGTCAGCAATAATCTTCACTATTGAATACGTATCTTCTCCTGGAGTTGCCGGAACACCCTGTACCTCAATATTATAATTTCTCGAATATTGCTCGAGATCGTTGACTTGGGATGCGAGGCGTATATTTTCGTCTTTTAGTTCTTTATTTTCTTTCTTACACGAACTAAGCTCAGCTAAGAGAGTATCTATTTTCTCAGACAGACGTTGATTAGCATTTATCGACTCACCAAGCATAAGATCTTGTTTTTTGCAAAATTTGCTAATTTCAGTCATTGGCGCAATCAACATTTTCACTGCCGAGGCCAAAGTCTGGAATCCCGAGGCATCTTCTTGAATGCTTTCCAACTGTTGCGAGATAACGTCAAAGTCCGCGAAAACGAAACTCCCTGCACCTTTGTCTACACTCGGACTATCCTGATCACCGTCTTCGTTTTTCTTACTTCTTGTTTTAACTTTCGTCATTTCAGAGAGAGAGAAAGAAAAAGTACACAGTAATTCACAAACACACGATTAGGCCTAAAACAAAACTTACAGCCATAAACATAAATGCACCTAGTATGGCACAATTATTTACCGGGTAATAAAATAGTATAACCCTTGAGTATCATTCACTCAACGCTGGCATCTTCTAGTTTTGTAACACTTTGTCCACACATTCGAAACAGGAATGGTCTAAAAATATAACGTCAACTATACTCCCTAAAATTTGACATCCGACTGACGAAAATTTAGATTGTTTGCAACTGCACGTGCATTTGTATGGAAATAGGTAAATGTTATTGTAAGATAGAAAGAAACTGCCAACAATGACTGCACTTCCAGGAAAAAAAATCCTAGCAGATCACGCCTCAGTCAGTCAAACATGACCAAACTCCATATTTGTATAGCTCTGGATTCAACCAGGGTCTATAGTCAACTTGCAAATAATAATGTAAGCCAAAATAAAATAACAAAAGTATTGTCTTCTTTTGAATAGATTTTAGAAAATTTTATTTTACATTAATTGCTTGTTGAATGGGTAAAAAGTAATTACTTTGAACTAAAAATGTAGCTTGAACAATAATCTTTACAATGCTTGATTGGGATAATTATGTTGATATCATATAATATTGCTGAACTTGATTGCGTTGAACTCTAAAATTAAATAAGGTGAATAAGTGCGCTTACCGTAATAATTGGATGAGCGTAACGAGCGTAGCGAACGAAGCGAAGATTCCATTTCACTACACTGGAGAAAAAAATCCGGAATGTTTTTTTTTTCTTTTTTCCCTTTTCTTTCCGTATTTTTGTCTGTTTGTTAACACGATTCCGGCTATACCGATACTCCGATTGCAATGAAATGTTATGGAGGCCTTCGAAATCTCTGAACTTAAAACTGCCACGTTTTTGAGCACAATCGGAAAATTATTTGTCATGAAAATCACAATTTTACGATTTTTTTCGAATTAAAAAAAAAATTACGATTTATAACACCTACATGCTTTGTCCGATTGTAATGATTTTTTCACAGAACCTTAATTTTATGAATTGATATATTCGTGTGAAATTTGAGCGTTATCAAAAAATTATTTTTTATGAAAATCGCAATTTTACGACTTTTTTCGATTTTTTAAATTTCTTTGGCTTATAACACCTACATGCTTTATCCGATTGTAATGATTTTTCACAGAACCTTAATTTCATTAATTTATATATTCGTGTGAAATTTGAGCGCAATCGAAAAATTATTTCTTATGAAAATTGCAATTTTACTATTTTTTTTATTTTTAAAAAATATCTTCAACTTATAACATCTTCATTCTTTATCTAATTTTGATGATTTTTTCACAGAACCTTCATTTTATGAATTAAGATATTCGTGTGAAATTTGAGCGCAATCGAAAAATTATTTCTCATGAACATTAAAATTGTACGGGTTTTTTTGTTTTTAAAACAATTCTTTGACTTATTAACACCTACATGCTTTATGCTATTGTAATGATATTTTCACAGAACCCTAATTTTATGAATTAATATATTCGCGTTAAATTTGAGCGCAATCGAATAATTATTTCTTATGAAAATCGCAATTTTACGATTTTTTTTTTTTTTAAAATTACGATTAATTAAAAAAAAAAAAAAAATAGGTTAATTTTTTAATTTAATTTAATTTTTAAAAAATCTTCGAGTAAGTAATGATTTTTTTACCGAACAACAGAAAATCCACATAACACATGGCAGCTCAATGCACCAATTACGCTCATCCAACAACGCGCCTGAAAAAGCGTTTGCGAAGCTTCCTAGTATACATGCACATCTTACCAGAACTAATACTAATATCATGCTTATTTGGCTCTTACTGTAGAAATGTACACTCTGTTGAAATGGAAACTTCCAAAAATTAAAATAAATTATTTAAATTAATTTTCTATTCTATTCATTCAATTTGATAAGCTATTCCACTATCCACTATACTTGAAAAGTAACCTTGTCTAGAATATAAATATCTTGTGTTAGACTAAAACGTTGAAATAATTGTTATGGTTGACCACGGTAAGATTTCGAATTTAATATCCAGAATTCACAATATTAATTAGGCCTAACTTGGTCAATCTAATTAGTAGTAAATTCCATTTATAACCCAAATTAACTACTCATATTCTAATTTAGCTTAAGTGACTAGTTTATTTGTGAAAATGTTAGTCCATAGCAAATAAAACTATTTTTTTGTTTTATAATTTTGAATCATTATAGGCCTAATATATGCAAATTAGATATTATTTGGACACATTAGATTTTTTTAGATTTTGAGTGTTAAATAGTATGAAAAAGAACGATTCCTGTTGCAATTTGTTTATTCCGGATCTCTTCCGCTGTAAGTACTGAAACACGAAATAACTTGAAGCAATCTGTGGCATTTAGAATTAGAATTGATTTTCTCGAACATAGCGTCTGAGAAAATGCGAAATCTACTTGCGAGTTGCGACCCATATTATAAGGATATTCTTTGGGTTCTTCGAACATGCCTGCGACCTAACAAAAGGCTTCTCTGAGCAACAGACAACCACCAATTACCCCCAGTGCGAGGCTGGCGCCTAGCTAGTACCACCCCTCCAACGGCTCTTCCAAGCAGTTCAGTTTCTGGCCGCGCCACATCAGCAAAGCGCTAGTAGTAATCACTGTCGGATCAAATTTCTGTGAGTAACGTAAGATAAAAATATCATGACTTTTAATTTTAAAAAAATTCAAAATGCCAAGTTATTAGGATTGACGTGAACGATGTTAGATAATGAGCTAAAACTTCATACCATTGTTCAATTGTCCGCAATACGCATTCGAAATGTAGAACGTTATGGTTTTTTTCTTTGGTTCCCATCACATTTTTTAAAAATATTCTGTTTTTATAACCTAGATTGTTCAAAGTTGTAGGTTGTTGAATTTTTTCAACGGCCTAACATAAAAACTAATACGAAAAAATATCTGATGACCAAGTCTCTGCATGCACATTGCAAAGGCTGTCTCGTAAATACTACTCTTAAACAGCATTAAGATGATTATTTATTAATGTTGTGGAATGGAATTAGTTTAACACAGACAAATACATCCAGTTTTTCTTGTTTCAGTTTGATAGCAATTGGTTTAGAACAGCTAATGCCAAAACCGGCACAGAAGAGATCTTTTTTCAAGAAGAGTTATTATCTACATGATGCATTACTGGAACTCTCAAAGCAACTACTACCAGTCCATAGCAAACAAGCATTGATAAACCATGTACAGAAAGAGCGTAAATCAAATAACAACAAGATGAATCCGATCAAGGTAATTCATATTTCCTATACTATTTATCATACTGTGAACATGTTGATGGATCTACATATCAACCTTAGTTGGATTGGGCCAGATAAAATAGATTGCTCCAAACTGACGACTGCCGTTCGGGGTGGATTTTTATTATACTGAGCACGTATACATCAATTTGATTGCAGTCAAAACTGTAGGTGGCTGACTCTCTTTACTCTCTTTACTCTCAAATGAAAGTGATATGCAAAAGTAATATTCAAAGTCCTTCCGAACCATATCATGTGCTTTGCGGGACCCGGTTCTAAATTCTGGACCTCCAAAGTCACTACGATATTGTGGTTACATCAGAATACAATATACGTTCAGGGCCATGGCCTTATTAGTAGAATATGTACAGAATATAAATTTAAATAATTTAAAATTTAGTAGTATTTATAAAGTTCTCTTCTTCTATGCAAAACTTAACAATTCAATTCTCTTTCAGTACTTCTTCAAACACAATAAAGCTCCTGGCACCGATCACTTTGTGGTTGCGTATGACAGCAGATCATTGAAGCCCTTGCATATGCAACCACCAGAATTGTTACCAACCAAATGGAGATTGCACAACTTTCCAAAATGTTCATCAACATTTCCCAACGTATCCTATTCCATCGCAAACCTAAAGATTGTGCCTATCAATCCAAATGTATCAATTGTTTACATTCCCGTACCTACTGCTGCAGTCCACCCGCGCTGACATTGTCAATAGATGTACGAGTTGGTTTTTAGTTTTTACAACGAAACCCCAGTATTTCTCCATAATCTGTGATATATGTTATGTCACTTTCGGTGTTTTTTCTCAATTGTTTATTGGCTACATGCTAATAGCCAATAATGTTAACAACAAGTTAGCTATGTATGTATAGTAAAGAAAGAGTACATTGTAGTAGTACTAGAAGCTAAAATGCAAGTATGAAATTTAATTTAGGTTTGGAATAGCCTATAGTAACAATATTTTATCATCAAAGGTAGGTGTTTGTGGTAAAAACTATATATTAACAATTTTACTTAGGTACTCTACAAATAAAACTTGAATACTATGAATAATTAAATTTTCAAAGCAAATTCACCTCTTTTGGACAAACAAAATTGCTATTAAGTTTCACCAAAAATATCTGACTATGAATTCTCATAACTACTTTTCCTAGATATCCTTTATAAGTGTATTAGAATTTGAATTACTTTCAATATCAATTCACTGCTATTGGGCATAACAATAACAAAAACAAAAATTTCCTTTTATTTTAACCACAAATATCTGCCTCAGGTTATCTTGGATGGTGTTTTAACTTTTAGTTGTTAGGGTTGTCATTGGCAATTGAAATGTCTATCAACAATCATTATGAGTCAAATGTTAAGATAATCAAATCCAAAATCAAGTATTTTTTTTTTAAACAATATAATATGTTGATAGTTATGAATGATTAACAAGTAAGAATTAAATTTGAGTACATGTCCTTGGCATGGATGTGATTGGTTGGAAAACTAGCCAATACTATTTTCTCGTGGCAATGATGCAGAATAGGGAATTTGCATAACATTATTTTATGGTTCTACTGGGCTATGGCCACCTTCCTTTACACAAAAATATCTTATTTTCTTGATTTTGAGAATATTTTCATTTATAAAATAAGGGTGAAAGTTTCCTAGATATTTTGGCGGGAAAAAACGGGTCATACGTCACCAGCCTTCATGATGCCAATCAACCAATCACGTAACGATGTTTCAAGTTACTCGCTTTTAGGGATTATCTTGGCTGTGGAAGCATATTTTGACATCTAGTTTGTTCTAATATGCTTAATATTTCATTTTATACATTTAGTAATATCACAACGTAAGTTTTAACCGCATTTTAATTGATAATAAGTAAAAACACAATGTTGATTATAAAACTTGGACAAGAACATCAACTGTTGTTTATTGTTGGCCATTGTTGTATGAACCAAAGACTTTGGTAAAAGGAGGGAAATTTTGTTGTTTATCTAGGCGGCTGTGTTCGTCATGAGGGCCGGTGACGTAGGCAGCCGTTTCAAAATAAATGTGCGGGAAATTTTAAAAGGTCAAACTTTGACCCTCAATAGATATTGAATGATTAATTTTAAAAACCTGAAATTAATGTTTATCTTTATATCATTTTTAGACAAAATATCTATAAATTGCACATACTTTTACCGATATCTGGAACTTATGCAAATTCCCTATTGCTTATGCATAGCACATAAAAGTACTTATTTTCTTGTTGACCTTATTCTAGTTGATTACGGTAAGTAAGTTGGCAATGTAATCCGATACCGGTACATGACATTGTGTAATATCTTTGTATGTGTAGTATTCCGTGTGATCTTGGGTACGTATTGTTTTTTTGTTGATAATATGTATTGTGTTTATAAAATGCATTTCACAAGACAGGGAGGCATGCATAAACAGTAAATAAACAATTTCAAGTAGTAGGGATAACTTTGGTTAACCAGAAACCAATTTGGATTCAGTTTTCATCGAACGCGGCTTGGATTTATTGGATGAGCGAAGCGAAGATTCCATCACTGGAGAAAAAAATCCGGAATGTTTTTTTCCCTGTATTATTGTGTGTGTCTGTTAACACGATTCCGGCTAAACCGATACTCCAATTGCGATGAAATTTTCTGCAATTTTCGCAATTTTACAATTTTTTCCGATTTAAAAAAAATTCCTTCGACTTATATAGGGTGTCCAGATTTTAAAACCAAAAAAGCGGGACGAATTTCCGGCGGCTGTAGCTAGGGTCTGGGGCGTAGCCCCAGCCGCCGGAGGCCTAAAAAATTTCACCATACAATTATTTTGTCATGTTTTAACTGAAAAATGGCAACTCAGGGGATTACCTTAATGGAAAAGTACTATAGAAAATCTTGCTTTGCAGATCGTACAAAACACTTTGTCATTATCAGTCTCGTGTTTAACAAGATAAGGTAAGTCCTTAACATCGTCATTGAAAACACACGTTTAGGCGAAGGAATTTGACACACTCACGCGTACGAGACGAAAAAACCATCTCGTAAAAGTGAGGTTATGAAGTAAAAATGTGTTTTCAAATCAAAATTAGCTTACCCACCATTTAATTGCCGCTAGTAATAATTAAATATCGAATTGCGAACTATATAATCTATCTGTTTGAATACAATCAGTTCTACAAATAAGCAGGCAAAGTAGGCTTGCAAGCATACTAAATTTTTTTTGATATTTATTTCCTCACGACAGCATTCCACTTTGTCACCCGAAAACCCCTGTTTTAGGAACGGAAACTCGTTTTTTATAGCGTCTGTAAACTAACACTTATGTTTCGGCATTCTGATCGCTGGACCCTTGATCGAGATCGACAAAAACGGACACGATTCGCGTATCATGTTTCTCGGCTGCAAAACGACAGCAACTTCGTTGGGGCTCGGGACAATTCGTGTTACTGATGCCGTCAACCAACCCCACCCCCCTCTACACTCCGCCTGCTGATGACGCATTCATTCGTGCAAAGTCAAGGCCAGCAGAAAAGTGTATACAGAATACGCGTAGAGTCCGTAAATTTACAGCAGACGAGCCACGAGCTACACGTGAAATTGGTATATTTACAAAAACGGGACAAAACAGCGTCCCAATAACAGTTGTCGGGACACCGGGACAGGTCCCTAAAAAACGGGATGAATGGACACCCTAGACTTATAAAACCTACATGCTTCATCCGATTGTCATGATTTTTTCACAGAATCTTTATTTTATGAATTAATATATTCGTGTGAAATTTGAGCCTAATCGAAAAATTATTTCTCAAGAAAATCGCAATTTTACGATGTTTTTTAATTTTTAAAGTTTCTTCGACGAATAACACCTACATGCTTTATCCGATTGTAATGATTTTTTCACAGAACCTTAATTTTATAAATTAATATATTTGTGTGAAATTTTAGTGCAATTGAAAAAATTATTCTTCATGATAATCGCAATTTTACAATTTAGTTTTATTTTTTTAAATTTCAACGACTTATAACACCTACATGCTTTATCCGATTGTAATAATTTTTTCACAGAACCTTAGTTTTATGAATTATTATATTCGTGTGAAATTTGAGCGTAATCGAAAAATTATTTCTCATAAAAATTGCAATTTTATGCTTTTTTCTTGTTTAAAGAATTACGCTCATCCAACAACGCGCCTGAAAAAGCGTTTGCGAAGCTTCCTAGTAAATTTGGTTTTAACTTTATTCTGACCAGTATTAAAAGTTGTGTGATCCAAATGTCCATGATCCCCTCCTCCCACTATAACAGACCTTAAAATGACATTTAGCTTTCTCCCAGGATCTTGTACAGATAAAAGTACCTATATATATATGTTAGTACTTTAGACAGAAATTAAAAAAGTGACTACACCGGGGTTTGAACCCGGGATTTTCTGTTCTTGATTCTAATAATTTCTGTCTAAAGTACTAACATAACAGCGTCATAGTCGCCTACTATAAAGCCAAGTTTAAAAAAATATATATATATATATATATGTAGTATAGTATGCGACTATGACGCTGTTATGTTAGTACTTTAGACAGAAATTAAAAAAGTGACTACACCGGTGTAGTCACTTTTTTATTTTTATATAAAGTACTAACATATATATATATATATATATATACACTCTACAAGCATTAACTGGAAACTCCACTAATAGCTTAATAGGGACTATGCATGATCATTCAATATTGATTCTAGTATAGGGAGTAGATAGTCCCTCATTTATGAATACCAATACAGTTAACAAAAATAATTTAAATGAAAACTAACAGATTCGGTGTTATTGATTGTAAAATGAAGGCTGGTTTCAACTTTGTATAATATGTGAAGTTTTCTTCAAATAAAAAAAGTTACATTGAGTGACATTTTTTTAAAAGTCATAGAACAGTTTCCCCATGGTGCAAATATCCAAAAATACTGTGCTGAACTTCAGAAAAAGCCACAAACTGTGCAGGTTCTACCTGTTTGTGCGTACGCGTGTTTAAACATTGTTTTAACAACCATCAAGTATAAAGTTCAAACTGTCCATATACAACAAACCACATTTTCAAATTATCGCATCAAAAATTCAACCACAAAATTAACATTGCTTGAACTGATTACTACTATACATAAAAATTTAAAACATTATGTTGTGCATTTGTACCTTATGAAACTAAAACTTACTTTATATGATGTAATTATTTTTCAATTATCCTACTATGACTCCAACTAGCAATCACTTTCAAATTTCCAAAAAAATTGGCTCCTAAGACAAAAAAGATTACCGACCCCTGCAATAGGGCCATGTCAAGCTAGTTCGCCAGGATTTTCCGCCAGGATCGCATGATCGGGGTTTGGTCGCAAGACTCTTTACATTTTGGTTCCAGTGGAACTTACACATGATGATGACAAAACGTCGATCGTTTTGCATTCTGGTGGGAAATCACCCACCATAACAATAATGCACTGCCGTCAAAATGTTTAAAAATTCCTAGGCTATTAATTTTGATCAAGGTACAGACAGACAACTGTGACTAAACCCCGATCGTTCTGCGCTCTGGTGGGAGATAAGTTTGACCATTTCCCTACGTAGTTTATGCAAACAATATATCAAAATGTGCTTTTATAACCGAGATACTTTCCGAAAACAAGTTATTTTATAACAAACGTGATTGGTAGATTGGTATATACCGTATAATGAAGGCTGGTTTTTCCCTTCCAAAATATTAAGAAAAATTTAAACTTAATTTTATTAATTATATAAACTAGGAAGCTTCGCAAACGCTTTTTCAGGCGCGTTGTTGGATGAGCGTAATTGTTTAAGGGGTTGTTTCACTGAAAATGTATGAAAAACCAGCAATTTTACTTTATCATTGTTTTAGTTGTTTTTAAGTTTACTTTTTTATTTATTGACTACATAAATTTATTTTATGCTGATATAATGCTACAAGCATTAAATGATTTTTTTCTTGAGCGCTGCATGCTATTTTGCATGGGAAAATGGCTTACTGGTACTGATATTAGGCCTAATCTAGGGCTGTATAGAGTGTTATTCATAACAATTTTAGTCAATTTTAAAGAATCGTAGATTAACAGGTTATAAAGGCCCAGTGAATTCATGTAAAATAAATAAACTGAACCTTTAGGCTATCACTCAAATTTACCAAAAAACAACATAAATAAACTTTAAATGCTATTATCTCAAAACTTTTATTCTAGCACATTTGCTAACATTTTTTTCTACTTCTTCTACAGTTTTTAAGATAAAAGGATACTTTTTTAAATATGCTCACAAGTCTTATTCTGACAAATTCACCAGACACTTTTTTAATGAGATTTATAGTCTTTTAAGTAAAATATGGGAAATATAGATTTGTTACAAAAAACATACATTTTCCAATAAAGCAAAGGCAAAAAATCATATTTATCAAACAAAACGAAAATTATAAAATCCGTCTGGTAAATGTTTAGATGTATTGTTTTTTAATCTAAAACACTTTTTAAAAAAAATGAAAATTGTAAAAGCCTTAGCATTATCGCAGCATCATAGCAAAATCGTAAAATTGCAATTATGAGAAATAGTTGTTTGATTGCGCTCAAATTTCACACGAATATATTAATTCATAAAATTAAGGTTCTGTGAAAAAATTATTACAATCGGATAAAGCATGTAGGTGTTATAAGTCGAAGAATTTTTTTAAAAATAAAAAAAAAATCGTAAAATTACGATTTTTATGAGAAATAATTTTTCGATCGATTTTTCGAACCTTCTAAGTTCAGAGATTTCGAAGGCCTCCAGAAAATTTCATCGTAATTATTGGAGTGTCAGTTTAGCCGGAATCGTGTTAACAAACAGAGAAAAATACAAAAAAAAGAAAAAGAATAAAAAACATTCCGGATTTTTTTCTCCAATGTAGTGAAATGGAATCTTCGCTACGCTCATCTAAATACGTTAACGCAAATTCTCTATTCCATAGGAAGTATTACTAATACATATTAATTAATCAAAACTTGAAGTTAAAGTTAAGGAAATTTTTTACTTTTTTTATTTAGCTTCTATCCTATTCAGTTATAAAACTGATTTACAAAGGAGGACAACTACTAAAAAATAAATCTATATATGCATACACAACAATGAACTACAGTTAAACTGGCACTGTGCACGCACACACCACCCCTCCACACGGCTCACCTCGGTATTCAGTCTTTTGACGAATGCCTATGTGTTCACGAAAATCATTAGATGGGTGGTATTATTGGCTCTCGCAATGCAACCGATGTTATGTTTTCTTTTATGAATTTTTAGTTGAACTACAGTCAAGTCCCAATGTCACCTGCTTTCCCAATCATAAATACCTCCTCTTCTTTGCCCGTGCTCATCACACAACACTATGACAATGTTTATTACTTAATTAAAGCTTTTAATTTAATTTAAAAAAAAAAAAAAACAGGTTTAGATTCGGTTAACCGATTGCGATTTTACATATCCTTGTAAATTATCTCTCAGGCGAACAGCATCATTTCTTATTTAGGCCTAGGACTTTGTGAACTAGGCCAGCAACAACAATATATTCCACGCCTAGATAAACAAATGACATAAATTGTATTAATAGGCTATTTGGTGTTGACTGACATAACATGTCAGTCAACACCAAATAGCCTATTATAATACAAATGTTATGTCAATTTGTTGTTTATCTAGGCGTGGAATATATTGTTGTTGCTGGCCTAGTTCACAAAGTCCTAGGCCTAAATAAGAAATGATGCTGTTCGCCTGAGAGATAATTTACAAGGATATGTAAAATCGCAACCGGTTAACCGAATCTAAACCTGTTTTTTTTTAAAATTAAATTAAAAGCTTTAATTAAGTAATAAACATTGTCATAGTGTTGTGTGATGAGCACGGGCAAAGAAGAGGAGGTATTTATGATTGGGAAAGCAGGTGACATTGGGACTTGACTGTAGTTCAACTAAAAATTCATAAAAGAAAACATAACATCGGTTGCATTGCGAGAGCCACCATCTTTGGTGTAAAAACTTGTAAATATTTAGTTCAAGTTGAAAACTCTTATGGCGTTTTCCATTGGCATGCACTCGGCGAGTGCAGAGATGTCATTGTTGTCAACCTCCACTTGAATAACACTAAAACTGAACAAATGAAAAGACAAGTGGCAATCCAGTGCGCACTAGTGCGACCTGAGTGCGGCCAATGGAAAACGCCATTAGATTTCCTTGTTTCCCAAAATCCATGCATTTTATGAGAATATTATGAGAAGTATTTAAGCCTACTAACCATAATACTATATACTAAGAATTATAATAATTGTACTGTGTCATTTGTAACCTGTTCCTAATCAACCATGATTTTCACATTAAGCAGTGACCGTAGTTACCGTAGTTAGGAAAATTTTATTAGTAAACTTCTTCAAAGAAGTCTGTCACGTGTTACCAAAGATGGGTAATATCACACACATAACAAAAACTTGTAAAAATACAGCCAAACCTTACACACTCAAAAGAAATGAGATCTAAAAAAAAGGGCCAAGCTCATCCACCCTTCCACATTTGCGCATTCTTAATTCATAAACGTACAGTGTCCCGTAACAACACCCTTGAAAAGCTTGGCAAAATAGAATTTGCAACTATTAATTTAAACGTAATAGTTCATCCAAATTCTTTTTTTCTATTTAATTTTAACGTAATGGTCATGCAAATTCTATTTTGCCAAGCTTTTCAAGGGTGTTGTTACGGGACACTGTACGTTGAATGCGCAAATGTGGAAGGGTAGATGAGCTTGGCCCTGTTTTTAGATCTCATTTCTTTTGAGTGTGTAAGGTTTGGCTGTATTTTTACAAGTTTTTGTTATGTGTGGGATCTCATTACTTTTTCAAGTTCCATTGCAAAATTATTTGTTAAAATATAATAAATTTATCAAAGTCAATTTAATTGCTATGATATTACCAATTAACAATAGAATGAAAAAATATAGTGGTACAAAGACTTACTTTTTGTAAACAATGTAGGCGATTATTGTCACGTAACTATAGTTACTTGTTGATTGTATGCCTGTATAAGGCTTATTTTAAAACCTTTATTTGGAAGCCTTCCAGCAATTTTTTAAAACTTTTTCTTTCAAAGGGAATTACATCACTATTACCTTAATGTCCATGTAAAATATGAACGTTGTAGCCCCACCCGTTTGGTCAGAATCGCTGGGCAATTGAAACTGACGAATTAGATAGTAGTAGTAGTAGTAGTAGTAGTAGCCAGTAGTAACTAACGTCCTTAAAGTGATTTTGAGCATGTTTCAAGTCATATTTTCACCAAGAAGGAATGCTCGTACTCCAACCAAATTTGGCATGTGTTGTCGGGTACCTAAATCCCCTCGATTTTGATAGTTATCAAGTTCACATCACGTTACATGACGGCTGGGTGACACCTCGAAATCACCCCAACTCTGCTTGCTGTATAAGGTGCCTGGGTGTGTAGCGCACCGCGGCTTGGCTGCGGCGCCCTAACGGGCACCTAGATAGGTACCGGTACTATACTTCATTTAGACGTTACTTCATTGATTTATAGTATCTTGTGTATGTACTCTAGCTATTGATGTCAATTATTGTCAACTGTATTGTATCTCTCAATTTTATTGATTGGGAAACGCAGGTGTATTTGTTAATTTATAAATTTTGTTACATTCCAGAAATTAAAATGAACTGAATTAGTATAAATAAATGCAATAAGAACAAGCTCAGCATTACTTGAGAAAAATGGTCTAGAACTAATGTATAGCCAACCTATTGGCTGTGTCTTTTAAAAGGTAGCAGGCAAATACGAATTTAATTGTTAGTAAAATTTTAATGTGTTTATTGTAAGGTGTTTGTAGGTGAACACGTACTAGTGTGTTAGGCTGCAGCTTGTATGTATCAAGTGTTTACAAGTACATCTTGCTTGCCATTTATATGTTGGACTTGGATGTTAAATGTTATGCTCCTAAACCTATTTTAAAAAGTAAAAGTTTCTCAATTTTGTCAATTTAATTTAAAATTTTATATTTGCTGACAAATAAAGACTGAAATTTGACAATACATAGTATTACAATAGAATGTTACTCATTCAATCAAACAATCTCAGTCCACAAATCCAATATTGAAATCAGGTGGTAGGGGGTGAGACTATCCTTATCACCCTAATGAGCCCGGGTCTATCCATGCCCAACACTTTACCACCTTTGTGTATTTCTTCTGTGTTCTCACCTTGCCTTTCCTCCATTTCTCCACCTTCTCTTCTTCACTCGTCTCCCTCAGGTCAGGTCTCACCACCAGTTATTACTAGGGAAACGCCAAAGTCGTTAGACGAGTGAGTGAGCCACGTGTTGAGTACCCGGTAACATTCCCTTTCCTCCCCCTATCTAAGGCTTACCATTAGGTCCTAATGCACCACTCTAGTCTAGGGGATGTGGGAGTAAAGTCCAATGCTGGTCAGAACCAGCCACGGGTAGGGGGAGGAATGGGGGGTTATCATGTCATGGTCGTCACCGTTTGTTATCATCATCGTGTTGTCTTGGCTGTCGTTGTTGGGGTGGTGGGCTAGGTAAGGAGGAAAGGTCCCCGAAACAACTGCCAGAGCTCGCCTCCGGTTACGGGGAGTTGAAATCTTCCATGCTTACGAGCTGATGTTTGCACATTGGTTACTGCATACTGCATTACAAATATTTTTTCCACTGCCTCCATTGCAACCGAGTAGCATCTAGGAGGCAGTGATTTTTCAAAAGCAAAACCATTGTCGTAAAAAGAATTCCTACACATGTAAACCTATTTTGTAATTTATTATTTCTTGTAGGTTTAAATCGAAATGGATTGTGCTCATTTTGTTAGCAGTTCTCAGTTACCTGGTCACGGATGTCTGTTTAAAATTTCAACTCAATCTATTTGGCCGTTCGGCCGTATGGGACCGGACAGACAAGATAGAATTAATCACGACCAAGGCCTGATCGAGTAGCGTTATAGACTTCGATTCGCTGCGCTCACTCATCTAACCAGTGACGGCTTGACCTATACCCTGCCAGGGGTGAGTGTGTCAGCCCAGCCCGTGAACCCACCACTGGTGGGTACATTGGCTTTGAGTTTGTGACACCTGTACGGGCTTATTGGGTTACGAGTAAATTCAAATGCATCACACTAGCCTCTATTAAGCATATATTTTACAACTTTTGTTTTTGGACATACTATAATAGGCTAGAACAATAAAAACTTTGAAATTGCCTGGTGTCATTCTTAGTGCTGACTACGCTCATCCACAGTGGCGTAACTGGGACAAATGTTTTTATTTTATATATTTGGTATTTTGTGGGGGTATAACATTTCACTTGTACAATTCGACGGTCAATTGGTGAAACCTATGTTTTGCCTGTATGCTTTGTCATTACATCAAAAAGTAGGTTGAAATTTACTAAACTGGCCACTTCCTGTTCAGGTAGTTTAGTTTTAGTTTTTGAGCTATTCATTAAAATTGCCTGTACTAGGGAAACGCCAAAGTCGTTGTTAGACGAGTGAGTGAGCCATGTGTTGAGTACCCGGTAACATTCCTTTTCTTCCCCCTACCTTAGGCCTCCCTAGCCTATCATAGGCTACAGTGGAGCATTATGGCCTAAACTATGACCTAAACTTAAATACCCTATTGTTTATACGAATATTATAATCAAACTTAAATGCAAATGTTCCCGCGTACTCAACACATGACTCTCTCACTCGTCTAACAACGACTTTGGCGTTTCCCTAGTCGAGTTGGCTAAAGCGCCCTTATAGCCGAAATGTGGGAGACGTGGGTTCAATGGTCGGGAAAGATTTTGTAATTTCTGGTTCTGGATTGTATTTTTAAATTATGTAACATGTTTTGAAATGCATATAACGCAGTGTAGTCCATCATCTGTGGCAATACTATGGAAAACATAGCCAGTACGAAATACGTGAAAATATTGCAAGGTTTACTCAATCTACGAGCAGAATTTGGGGGTACCTTGACGTCCTACATTCGATTAACCTTGGACACGGCATTTCACAGCCAGGTAAATAACAAACAAAAAATATTATTTCAAAATGACTAGGCCGCTTCGCGAACGCTTTTACTAGTCGCGTTGATGGATGAGCTTTTTTTGGAATATTTCTGTCTAATGATTACGTTTTTATGTGTAATCTTCTTACTTTTTCTATAGTTACTAGATATTACTTGTTCATTAAACACCTGTAAAAGGCTTATATTAAAACCTTTATTTCTATGAATTTTGACCAACTTTTTCAACTTTTTCTTTCAAGAGGCACTACATCACCATAATCTTTATGTCTATGTAAAATATGAACGTTGTAGCCCCACCCGTTTGGTCAAAATCGGCCCAAATATCACGAAAATGTCGTATTAAAAACCGGAGAAAAAATCGTAAAAGTACGATTTCTATAAGAAATATTTTTTCAAATGTCTCTAAAATCATAACATATATGATTTCAGTGATTTTAAACGTTCCTATAAAGTTTTATCAATATCGGAGTAGCCGTTTGCCAAATTTCACGAAAATATCGCACAAAAAATCGTAAAAGTACGATAGCAATATGACCTAACGGTTGACGCGCCCTTAAACCTAATAAACATAAACATAAACATACGATATTTATGAGAAATATTTCTTCGATTGTACCCAAAAACAATACAGCTCTAAGTTTAGAGATTTCGAAGGTCCCCTCCAATTTTCATCAAGAGCGCATATGCCGTTTTCCCGGTAGAGAGCGAACAAACAGACAAAAAAACGTACAAAAACAAAACACCCGAGCTATTTTTCTTGGGGTAACGTAAGTAAAAAACAAACAAAAAAACACAAAGTCAAATTGAAGTCTTCGCTTTGCTCATCCAAAAACCATTGTCGTTAAAATAATTCCCATACCTTTCAACGTATTTTTCAGTTTTTTATTTCTTGCAGGTTTAAATCACAACAGATTGTGCTCATTTTGTTAGCAGTTCTCAGTTACCTAGTCACGGATGTCTGTTTAAAATTTCAGCTCAGTCTATTTGGCCGTTCGGCCGTATGGGACTGGACAGACAGACATTTAACATTTAACATTTAACATTTAACATTTAACATTTAACATACAGAATTAATCACGACCAAGGACCGATCGAGTAGCGTTGTAGACTACGTTCGCTGCGCTCACTCGTCTAATTATTGTGCATTTAACATACTTTTATACACATTATGGCTTAGTTGGGTAATCAAATTGAAATTTCATGTCCAAAATCAGCTAACTTTCAAAACAAAACGGTGATCCCTTGAGTTGCCATTTTTCAGTCAAAACATGACGAAATACCTAGTATGGTGATTTTTCCTTCCCTTCCCCCCCCCCCCCCCCCCCCCCTTCGGCGAAAGTGCCTCCAACGGCTGGGGCTTTGCCCTGAACGCCAGCCGCTTGAACCCTTAAAACTTATTCCGGGTTACACCACTGCTCATCCATCTACGCGACTGGAAAAAGTGTTCACGAAGTGGCATAGTTTTTTTAAATGGCAATTTTAGTACAGTTTTGTAGTGTAGAGTATGTGGTACCTCAAAATATATTTTTAAAGCTCTGTTAAGTGTTTTTTTTTCCTACGAGAACACAGGTTATTACGTTTTAGGCACTAAATCTAGCGAAACGGAACATCAAGAATCAGAGAGTAGTGTGCACCAATTATGTTAATGCATTTAAAAATAAAGTTATGAGGAAGAAATAAAATAAGTTCTAAATATTCTGGGTATTCCAGTAATTTATTGGGGAAGCCCATTGAAAAAGAGGGGGGTTTATGATTGATAAATAACGATTATAGTATTCATAGGTAGACATTTATTTTGGTTCTATCCAGAGTGTCGGTACCGTGGGAGTAGGCTACATGCCAGTATTGCATCCTCGTCGGCACCATTGTCATCTTGAGCCCAGCTCGTTGTCTCTTGGCGGGTACGAGGATTGAAAGTACCAATCAAATTTCCTTCTTGCAGGGGCGTAGGAACGGGGGGGGATGGGGGGGAAACTCCCCCCCCCACTCCTTGGCTTGACCCCCCCAGTGGGGGGGTCAAGCCAGGTATGGGTGTCATTTGCTAACTTATAGTTTGTTGAGTGATTTTTAGGATTTTTACTACAGTCGGGCTTGCAAACAAAAAAGAAGGTTTTTGTTAACAATTTTTAGAAAGATTCAGTAAGAGACGTGATTTGCGAGACTAGACTAGCCATCTGATTTTAGACTAATATTCATTATATTTTGTGTGCAGTGTTTTCACTCCCAAGCAGACTGTCGACCAATTTAAGTCAGGTAATCAATCTTCAATGCAATATTAGCTTCAAAATGTAACCCTTATTCATAGTTAAAATTCGCCTGAAAACGTGTTTTAGGCCACCTATCAAGGGCACCTTTTAAAAAAATCTCGCCTACGGCGAAATAGCCTCTGGCGGCTGGGGCTTCGCCCCAGGCCCCGGTTTGCCCACCCAACCTCATAGTCAACTTTAGTGTGACCCCCCCACTAAAAAAATAGTTCCTACGCCATTCTGAGCAGGTAAGACAGGGCGTCCCACCACTATTGCCATTGACCATTGTTCAGTATTTCTACTTTGCTCTAGTGTTTCCCTTTTATTGATGAAGAGACTTAAAGACTTCAAATTTCACTTACCCTGAGAAAAATAGTTTGGGTGTTTTTTTTTTTTTTTTTTGTCGTTTGTTCGATCTCTATTGGGCAAATGGCATTACGATCTTGATGGAAAATGGAAGGGACCTTCGAAATTTCTGAACTTAGATCTGACAAGTTTTTTAATGGAATAAATATTTCTCACGAATATTGTACCTACTTAACGATTTTTTCAATTTTGAATATTATTTTTGTAATATTTGGCCCTCGGCTGGGCAAACGGCTACTCCGATCTTGCTGAAACTATGGGATCATTTGAAATCACTGAACTTAGATATGTTATGATTTTGGGGACATATTCAAACTAGGGATGCACTCGATAATCAAAGTATGAATAGGTCAGCTAAGTCACAAATTGTCTTACATGGAGGATTATATTTGGGAGCGAACTTAGCCGATAGCGGGAGGCAAGAACAGACAATTAAGACAGGATGGGACAGCGAGTAGCATGAGATTTTACCACATTTAAGATTCCATCTATGTTGGAACGGGCTTAAATTTTGTATTGCATGGTAGGCCTAATATTGATATTATAGAATTGATAATGAAAAAAGTATTGAGTTGTGCTTCCCTATAATCCCAAGAAATATTTCCCACACAAATTGTATCTACTTTTAGTATGATTTCTCTCTTCTGGCTGCCTGTCTTCATTTTTTATTGTATGTGTACTCAATGCATATACTGTACATTTTCAAAGGCAAATAAATAATAATAAAATGAAAAAATAATGAAAGTCAACAGTCACAATAAAATATAGCAGTTTAGTAAAGGTTTGTTCTGTTGTCCCGGTAGCTCAATTGGTACCGTAGAGCTATGGCACATTAAGCCGGAGGTCCGCTGGTAGCCTACATGGCCGGTGACGTCACGAAAATGGCGCGCAACCAGGTGCGTTTCAAAACGCTAATTTGACCAAGGAAACTTAAAACAATATTACGGCCAAACTAATAAATGTAGAGATCCAATTTTTTCGGGTGTTCTATAGGGTGTTAGTGGCTATCGAAAAAATACACTTACAAAATTTGTGCAAATAGCCTAATGTTAAAATTGTTAATTTCCGCTTTCTTAGTGCCTGCAATAGTGCAATCTCTTACACTCGTTCCGTGTTGAGGACCGGTCAACCTTGCCAAATCATGATTGGCTTTTCGGATATTCCTTGCTACATTTTATTTGATGCATATGAATTGTCTGGCTTAATCCCTGGCTGAAACGGATTAGTCTACCGCAACAGATTAGGGGTAGGGACACGGCTCGGCATTATACAATCAAGAAACATGTTTGAACATGGAAATTGATTGGGGGGGGGACATATTTCTTCCGTTGTCGGGGGAAACGGAAGAAATATGTCCCGTACCTCTTTGTGGTAAAATTATACCGGACCTGGGTTTATTTTAACTTTAACTTTCGCCTGAAAAGGAGTTTTGTAGGGGTTAGTTAGGACTGTGATTTTCGAACCCCCTGGCCCTAGCCCTTCAATCTCCTTTTCCGGTGAAAGTAAACCCAGATCAAGTACCGGTATACCTCGCTTTTAAGCCATACCATCCTTGTCGGCGCCGGGCGCTGTCATCTCGATCAGGTACTTGAAAGTTCTACAGTCAAATTCCCCGCCCACCTTATCTGTGGACCGGGATGACGTGGCGTGAAACGCCCCCAGTCAGACACGCTGACCTACTCCGACTCGCCTCGGTCTGTGCGGTGCGGTGGCGGGTGGGGTGTGGCCTCGCGTATCAGTCGTCAGCCAGTCTTCAAGCAGGCAGCTCCACGCCGGTCCGGGCTGCAATCTACATTGCCCAGGTTAGTTACATTATATCTTGCTTTATCTGCTGCATCCATTGTATATACCCAGTTATTATTACGCTATATCCTCCATTATAAATTCATCTATTGGAATTCACGTTCCGTTCGATTCTCATGTCAGGAAAAAGTAGAATATTCATTTTCTTAATAATTGTGAAGATTTTCTCTCGTCGTTGAAACCGTTAGATATTCAGAAACGTGTCCAACAGCTATTTTGTCTGTAGATTGATTTATTTTATCCATCCTACCCCGTAGCTTTCAAATTCTACCTCTATCGCTTCTGTGTACGATTCATCCTTGACTGGCGTTACTTTTAAATTCAAAAATTTTATTTCCTGCGCCAGCCACTCTAGATTGGCGTGGTAAGCCTCGCTTCGTTGTCTACATTCAAGCTTACTTTATCTGTTGCATCCATTACATTTAGCTTATTATTATACCGCTATATCCTCTACTATAAATTCATCCACCGGAATTTACATTCCGTTCTGTAATATTCATATGTCGTGAAAAACTAGAATATTTCTTGATAATCTTGAATATTTTCTCGGGCAGTGGAGACATTTTGAAAATCAGCAACGTGGCCAACAGCTATTTTGTCTGTAGATTGATTCATCCGTAGCTTCATCCTACCTCTCTCAAATTCTACTCCTATCGTTTCTGATTAGGCATACGATTAATTATTTACTGGCGTTATTTTAAATTCGAAATATTTCTCTAGAGTATATTCATTTTTTGCACTTGAAGCGTATTGCCAATGATTCTCTTTTTTATGGTCAACTATGACCTTGTTCAGGTGAATAAATATGTAGTTGATTGTTTGGATAAATTCGAGTCCCGTTTAGCAACACGAAGCCTAGTTAACACGTGTAATCAAAGTATCAACGTGAATGTGATCCGTGTGTTTTGCCATGGTCTAGTTGTAGTCGGTGTGAAGTGGGCTTGTTGTATGCCCCGAGCTTCATCGCATTTGCGC